>JAULJZ010166300.1:0-25414 GCA_032270985.1 Heliamphora pulchella | reverse complement strand
TTTTCACCCGATTTCACAAATCACCGTTTTCAAACCTCCTTTTGAAAACCACGGATGTCAACACACCCAGATCATGTGTACAACCAAGAAAAGGCGTAAAAACTCATTTTTACCCAAAAACCAAGGTTTAAACATGAAAATCACATTTGATATATGTTTTACCCGATGAAAACATGTATAACTGCATATAACACCCTCATAACAGTAGTAGGTCTAGAATCATACCTCGGAGAGTCAAGAACTCGACGTCTCAAAACTGAACGGCGTCAGAACGAGAATCCGACCGGATGGATGCGAAACCCTCGGCCCTGATAGCAAGGATCCACAAAGGAACCAACTCAAAACCAATCCTCGGGACCTCAAAGCTAGAGAAAAGGCAGAGAAAATGGGAAACTTAGGTCTGAAGCAAAGTTTTGAAAAAATATCTCCGCCACTGGGATATTTATAGAAAATGAAATTTTTCTCTATTCAGTTGACCGAACCACTGAGTTCAGTCGACCGAACTCAACAAAACGAGTTCAGTCGACCGAACTGGACCCTCCAGTCGACCGAACTCAAGACCAGTGGCGTACTGGAATTTGCTACTGTGTTTCAAGCCAAAAACCAACCCAACCCACCTAACCAAGGTCTGGGAAAGCATAAAACACATTTACACATGCTTTTCTACAACTTTAAAGTATAAACCATGCATCGATGCCATCATATACTGGAATAAAAGCGTCATGTATATAAACAACTCAAAATTACAAGGTTCAGGATCTCACATATTAATTCACGGTTTTTCTCTGAAAAATTTAATTTTAAGCCGTAACTAGACTTTTGATTATTTTTATCTCACGCCTTGTCCCGAATTTTTAGGTCTTAACTCGACCTATTCGCGGTTTTCCTTCGATAAATCTAATTTTAAGCCGTAACTTGGTTTTTAATTATTTTTATCCTGAAATTGTGAGGTTTTTACTCAACCGATCAATTCGTGATTGTGTTCCCGGTTAAGATAATTTCTTGGATCTTAACTCGATCCTTTTAATTATTTTATCCCCAGCCAAGTTCTTAGATATTAACTTGATCTTTGACTTGATTGCACTCTTTTTAGATCTTAACTCGATCTTTAGAATTTGTTCGATCATACCAACATCTGCATCATGTTAGCATCTGCATCGTCTTTCTTATCTTGCATCCTTCCATTTTGCCCCAGGAACAACGTTTTGGCCTGATCCCTAGCAAAGGGGTACGTAGGCAGCTTGATAAAAATTCGAGCGCGACCAACATCATGTGCATACTTGTGTATTTGTGGCCTAAGATTAATGGCTCGGTCAAATAGCTGTTGTCTCTAGATCTTTGATATAACTTGCATCATGCATTGCTATGCAAGTTATATCAAAGAGGGGCAACTGTAGACACCCCACTTTGACTCCACCCAATCTTAGGTGAATTCGTTGATAAAAACAGTTAGAATGGTGTCTCAGTTCGATCCTTGGAAAGTTATTCACGCTCGGTAATTGAACCCGACCATCAAAAACCATCAGAAATCTTCAAAACCAATGAAATTGTACCAAACCATCGATAACTTGTTGCCCAAGTCATTGCCAGAAATGGAGACCACCATGTTCATTGTGGCGACCACCAATAGAATCTTATGGAACCTTTTAAACATAGCGACCGCCAACTCCAACATGGCGAACGCCAACTCACATTATAGTGGCCACCAACTTCAAATGGCCTGACGTGTTTTAAAACGTGGCAGTATCTCATTGGTTGAAGAACTCTATAAATTTCATACCTTTGGTACGTTTTGAAGGACAAAAAAATATAAAGAGGTTTAGTGAGAGAAGCTTTGCCGAGTCGCAGAGAAATTCCGAGCCGCGACGCCGAAACCCTGCTGAAATACCGAGATTCGAGCCTCCGATAGTCCCAAACCCTAGCTTGAATCATCGCCTGAGAATCAAATTACTAACCCACATTCCCCAACTTGAGGATTCCTTAGCAATTCAGGTATTCTGCTTGGATCCCCGGTTCTTTTAGTTCCATCTTCTCTCTTTTGGAGTGATCGGGTTAATTTTAACGTATTCGTTCCAATTACATTCTTGTTTTACTTATATTTAAATTCATGTTTTAGCTTATGTAGTTTACTTATTTTGTTGGTTTACTTACTTACATTTTAAATTTATTATAAATTGTTAAATCATTAAATAGTACTAATATTTTTTACAATTACAACTTATAAATGTTGTTAATTGTTAAAATCCAATGCACTTACATAAAAATAGTTGTAATAGTCAATATTACATCCATTTAAATTCTAGTATTTTATTTCATTTCTTTTTCTTTCCTTCAATATTAATTTAATATTCTAGCATTTAATTTTCTTTTAGTCTAAATTTTATTTCAATAATATTTTATTTTATTTTCTTGTACTAATTAGTTTAATACTCCATTTTATTTTCTTCTAGTTTAGTGTTTATTTTCTTCTAGCATTACTTTAGTTTTACTTTTTCTAGCACTTTATTTATTAGCTTTAAATTTTCTTTATAACATTTTTATTTCATCTTTCTTTTAAGTTTTAATTTTATATTTTATTTAAATATTAGCTTTTTTTTCTTTTTCTTTTAATTTCAGTTCTTTTACTAGCACCAACTTAAATGCTCTTTTAATATTAGCTTAAATGTTTTTTTAGTTTAATGTTCTTTTAATTTCATTTTTCTCTTCTTTTTCTTCTCTTTCTTTCATTACTGTCATTTTTTTTCTATTATTTTATTTTCTTTTAGTATTAATTTTAATTTCTTTACAAAGTTCCATTTAGCATTTCTTTTCTTGTAATATTTGTATTCATTTTTCTTACAAAAATTCATTTTCTTTTTTTTTATGATTTTATTTTCTTTTATCTTCCTTTTCTATTACTTTGTCAAACCAAAAATCACAAAAAATATCATAATTTTCTCTTTAAAGAAAAATTCTATTTTTCTTTTCATCTTTTTTATCTTCCTCCATTTTTTTTTATTTTCTCTTTTAAAAAAATATAAAATATTAAATCTTCTTTTATTCTTTTAAAATCTTTATTTGTCAATTTAATTTTTCTTCTATAGTATTTTTCTTTTCTTTTCTTTTATTAACCACAAAAAAAAAAGCACAAAAAAATAAAAATACCTTTTATGTTAGTTAATGTTCTTCTTATTTTTTTTATTTTAATCTTTCAAATTAATAGTGTAATTTTTTCCTCTAACAATAATTAAAAACTCATTTATTTATTTCATTTCTATTATTTTTCTTTTCTTTTATTTTGTTCAAAAAGTATAAAATGTAAACAATAAGATTTTCTTTTAGTAATTTAAACAAGCATTTTTTAACATTTTATTTTGGTTTGTAAGCTTTCTTTTATTTCTTTCTTCTCCAAATTAGAGTTCTAAATATTTGCTTGTTAATACATACAATATTTGTTATTAAATTTTATTATTTTGATTAGTTTTTAACATAAGATTTTTACAGGCTTTTAGATAATTTGATAATATGCATATTGTACATATTAGTTTAGGGTTTGATTACTTTATTTCAAAATTATGTAGTTCATTTTTGTGCAATCCATGTTTAGGTAATTTTGGCAACTTTAGCCTTTTTTTTAACCAAAGCATATTGGTTTAGGTTGTTTAAATAATATAGCATGAGAATGTGTTTTATGTATTCTTTAGATAGAAATTACATGCCACAGGATTTAGGATTCTTCTTTTGACACTTATTTATTTTTGAGTATTATGTACATATTTTATATATTTTCTATACTTGATTTTGAATGTTCTCTCTTCACCCCTATTTTTTTATTTGCATGCTTTTGAGAAATCATATTAAAGAATCAATTATGATTAATAGAGGCCAACCTTACGGTTGGGCGAACGAGGTGCTTAACACCCTCTTCGATTCGTACCTTAGCTCCCGAACCCTCTTTCTCTGGTTAACGTTTTAAAGATCAGTAGTCAATTTTGTTTTTCTTAGTTTTTCTCAAAAACTAAGTGGCGACTCTATTTTCAACGAAAGGGGTTTTCAAATTTTGGTTTTCAAGGTGTTAAAAGATTTTTCTAAACATACTTTGAATTCCTTATTTTTGAATATTTTTTCAAAATGACCCATAAATCCCAACGCCACAGTATTTTCTGGCGACTCTACTGGAACTGATTTACAAAATCAAAGGAGAGGGCTAGACTCGAAAACATCATTGGTTCTTAATAAAATTTCTCATTTGTATTTTCGTATGCATATGCATTGTTCTTCAAACCCCCCTGCCTGGTCGACCTGATGCCTTGAACGTTAATTCGTTCCAGGGATTGTTGGGGAGCCGGGCAACCCTTGCTGACTGTACGCTATCATAGGTGTAGTAAAAGAAATCGAGCGTACTGTTTGACCATGTCCTACACCACTCCAGGCAGGGGAGGTATATACCCTGCTCTATTCAGAAGGTATCCCGTTCGATTGACCAAAATTGGCCTTTTGCATATAGTAGCTTAGAACCCCCCATTAGGCGCTGCTAACCCTAGTAGGATTATGTATTTTTTTAATTGTTTGTTTTGATTGCGTTTGCTAGAGTCGTTTGTTTCATTTAGGCTAGTTCCTTTTTCGGGTTCAGCCTGGGCTTTTCGTTGTCTTTTGATTAGTTTAGCTTTCCACCTTCGGGTCCTTTCCCGGGCTTTGTTCTTCACCTTGTTCAGTTTTTATACCTTAGTTTTCTTTTCGGCGTCATACCCGTGTTTCATTCTGAAACCACTAGGGTAGTTTCTCTCTTCTCTGGGTTTTTCTCAGCTTGTTAGTTTCCTCCACTGTTGTTTAGACTCGCTTCTTTCAAATCCTTGCTATACCCATGTGAGCTAGTCTTGTTATCCTTCCGGGGTGCTGCCCGTTTTTCTCTAGAAACCTAGATTGAACTGGTCTTTTGAGGGTTAGAACTGCTTCCTCCACTAGAGTGCTGTCTGTTTAGATAAACCCTCCCTCTAGAAGTTGGTTAATCTTCTCCTTAGCCGTCGTCCCAGGTTATCCTGTTGTTATGCTGCCAGCATGAGCCCGACATGGGCATTATTTCAGTCTCTCTGTTTATCTGCTCATAATTTGCTATTTTGGGAATCTGAGATATCTGCTATCTGTTGTCAGAATGCTTTCCTGGGAAGTATCTGATACTGGTTATTCTGCATTCAGGAAACTAGGTTTTTTTTAGAGTTTACCATTGAGCTGAGAAGAGTACAGTTAACACACGTTTGGGAAAGATCGAAATCAGGTAGACTTCACAAAATATCTGAACAGCCAAAACAGTCAACTAAAATGGAAAAAAATGTGGTGAACCTGACGGCTCTAATGAGAGCCATGACTGAGATACAAAGAGCTGTGGAGCAGCAGACCCAGGCCCAGACCCAATGTCAGGCACAAATTTGGGCGATTCAAGCCCGTATGCTTGGCGCAAATGCACAGCCAGATGAGACAAATCAGAATGGAGAAGACTTTTGGGATGACAATCAGGTCCCCGATGGATCGTAAGTCATTCCACCACCACCACGGGTCCCCCGTCAGGTGGTAGTCGAGGAAGAAAATACTGCGCAATCTAGAGAATCTGCAATGATTGAGAAGATCGACCGGATGGAAAAGGTCCTTAGAAAAGCTAAAGGAGTTGAGAAGTATATGCTCGATATAGGGGGACTCTACTTGTTCCCAGACGCTAAACTCCCAGATAAGTTCAAAATGCCGGATATAGAGAAGTTTGATGGAATCGGAGATTCCCGAATTCATCTCCGAATGTATGTTGGTACCTCGGCGCCAATGGAGATTGATGATCAGCTTAAGGCCCAATTGTTCCATCGGTCGCTTTCTGGGGCTGCGCAAAGATGGTTTCTTTCTTTGGAAATGGCCAAAACAAGGACTTGGGAGAACATAGTCACAACTTTTGTTAGTCAGTATAGCTACAATGTCTAACTAGACACTACTACCCAAGAACTTGAGACGACTCGACAGGAGAACAGGGAGTCTTTTGTTGACTTCCTGACCCGATGGAGGGGTAAGGCAGCTAAAATGACAAACAGGCCTACTGAGAAAGAGCAGGTAAGGATTGTGGTTAAGAATCTGCAGTCTCCGTTAAAGTGCTACCTCATCACGCAGTCACTTTCCACCTTTGAGCCATTGTTCGACGCTGGGATACAAATTGAGGACGCTATCCAATCTGGTGACATCGAGGAAACATAACCCAATCAGAAACCACCAAGATGGGCTTTCCCCGCAACCAACCAAAATCAATCCACTACAACCAACCTCGTGTCTCACTCAAACGAGGTAAACTTGCTAAACCCATCTTCTTCCGCCGAGCAGTTCAATAACGCCCAACAATCAGATAACAGCCAACAGCAACAAAAGTCGAGGAGGGTCTTCACCCCCCTCAACATTCCATTATCTACCGCCCTGAGTCGACTCGTCGAGAAGGGGCTTATCAAGCCATTGAACCCCAAGCCTGTTCCTGATCCCCTACCGTCAAGGTTTATTGCTTTCCAATACTACACCTTCCACTAAGGTCATGGGTAACTAACAAGTGTTTGAGACTTCGGCACGAGATCCAAAGCCTCATTGACAGCAAGGTGATCCTGTCACCGTCTGCCACCCCAAAGCCGAATGTTATGACTAACCCGCTGCCAAATAATGCCAGGCAGGCTGGGGTAAATTATATGTCTCTGGGGGAATCATAGAACCTAAGCCAATATATCTGCACAGCATGCCTGCCACACCCTCATGTTTCATCTACTGAAGACCTGTCAGCATGTTCATTTGTCATGGTTAGAGGCGGTCGAGACAGGATAGAGGAATGGAATGATAATGCCTATGAATGGTATCGACCGCTAATCCAAGTCTACCAACAAGAGGAAGAGCGCAACGAAGAAGATGACTGGCCATTAGACTATCCGGCCCGACCCTATGGATTCGGCCACGTGCTTGATGGAATCACCCTTCCCCAACTTTTTGAGGAGGAGATACATGTCAACGAAATTCAGTCCTATTGGCTGGTAAGGGTCGTGCTAAAGTCAGACGGGGCTGAGTAGACCGACTTCTAGGCCGCTCGGGAGAAGCAGGCGGACTTTATCAAAGAGGATATCTGGGAGGAAATTGATAGCACATGGGCCATTGAAGACGATGAGGAGAGAAGTGGAAGAATAGCAATCAGAAATTTAAGCAATTTATGAGCATTCGAGAGCCCTCCACTTGTGAATGAGTTACGACAAGGCAGTGACACAATAACAGGATTATGAGATCCCGAGGAGGGGATAGAACATCTAACCAGAAGCGGACAACATTTCAAACCAGCCCAACTAGAAAAGGAGCAACCAAGTGGAAAAGGAAAAGAGAAAGAACAAGAGGAGGAGGATGATGCTGTACTGAGACAGTTGAAAAAGACACAGGCCAACATCAGTATTTGGGGCTTATTGATGGCTTCACATAAGCACAGACAAGCTATTTTGAAGGTATTAAACAAGGCCAGTGTCTCAATAGATGCAACCCCCGAACAGCTTATTGGGCTTATTCTGCCAGCCGTTGAACCAAAAGTAATTTTCTTTTCTGATAAGGATTTGCCCGTTGAAGAAGAAAGTCACAACAAGCCACTACACATCACCGTTAAGTGCCTAGAAAAGTGGGTCCCGATAACCCTCATTGATAATGGGTCTGCCTTGAACGTTTGCCCATTGAAAACGGCCGTCTTCTTAGGGATGAGGCTAGACCAGTTCACTCCCTACAATCAAGGGGTGCGAGCCTATGACAACACAAGAAGGGATGTACTAGGACTGGTGTCGTTCGCCGTTTCAATAGGACCTCTGGAGATATCAGTTGAGTTTCATGTGCTAGACGTGCGAGCCTCCTTCAACTTGTTGTTGGGTAAACCTTGGTTGTATGATCCGAGTGTCTAAGCTGTACCATCTACTCTCCATCAGAAACTAAAGTTGATAAGAAATGGGGCAGTTCTGACTATTCACGGAGAGGACAACATTCATCCCCAAGGGGAGGAGAGGGCACAACTCTGTTGGAAGTTCAGCATAGTGAAGATGATGTCTTGCTCAGTGGTGAAGCACAAGCTATTCAGATGCTGATGAATGAAGAGGAAAGGTACATCAACCCACGGGCTATAACAATGTTGAGGAAAATGTTATTTTTCCCTGGTATGGGATTGGGATGTAAACTGCAGGGAATCCCCGAACCCATTCAGGTATTGCCGACTTCGCACTATTTTGGTCTTGGGTATGAGCCAACAGAAGAAGATTTGGAAGGGCCTAAAAAGGGACGGAAGGCCAATTATGCCGGAACGCTCAATGGGTACTTCGTCGAGGAAGGAGAAGACTTTCCATACTACGGTTTCACAAAACCGTGGATTGATGAAGAAACCAATCAAAAGCTACCAGGTTTGGAGATATTTTTTAGCCATCAGTTGTTCGATACCGAGGAGGAAGAGATAGTGAAAGGAAAAGAAGAAAGAAAGAAGGTTCAAGGAGAAGACTGGGCCGACAAGCTCGATGGTACTAATATGGGGGTGCTGTTTAATGAGAAGGTGGGCCAGCTACATATAATCGACTCAAAATGCTTCATGATGGGCTTCAGCGCACCGGCAGATTGCACCAAGCTCATCGTCGATGCGGCCGCAAAAGAAGTAAAGAATTGGACCATCGAGTCTTGTAACGTGCAGGTTGTCTATCTTGAGTCCAAGTTTGAGTCGGAGTCTGTAGTTGACGGCACATCTGTTAGTGCTTTCTCCCCTGCTTTTGTTATTGAGTTTGTAATTCCCTCTTCTTTTAATGAGATGTACGTGTTTTCCGGTTACTCTGCTTTGTTTGATTTATTTCATACGCTTTCTGACAATTTCGAATTCGACGGGGATATTCCCGAAGAAATAAAACTTTTAATAAAAAGAGAAGAAGAAATGCGTGCCTAACTAATAATTGAAGAATTTTGTTAATAAATTTGGATAATAAAACTAACCCGCAAAATGTTCAAATCGGTTCTTCTTTATCCTCAGTTGAACGAGAGCAATTAATAACTTTATTAAAAGAATTTAATGATGTATTTGCATGATCTTACAAGAATATGCCCGGAATCGATCCTGACATTGTCCAGCACCATATCCCTCTATACCCCGATGCCAAACCGGTCAAACAAAGATTAAGATGGATCCGGCCAGAATGGGGTCTGAAGATCAAAGAAGAAATTGCCAAACAAATTAACGCTGGATTCTCAATGGTAACCGAGTATCCGAAATGGGTAGCCAATATAGTGCCAGTTTTGAAGAAAGACGGTCGTATCCGAGTCTGTGTAGATTTTTGGGACCTCAACAAAGCTAGTCCGAAAGATGACTTTCCACTGCCACACATTGATGTCTTGGTAGACTGTATAGCGGGGCATGCCTTATTGTCATTTATGGATGGCTTCTCCGAATATAACCAGATTCTGATGAATCCCGAGGACAGAGAGAAGACGACGTTCACCACGCCTTGGGGCACCTATTGTTATCGTGTGATGCTGTTCGGCTTAAAGAACGCAGGGGCAACCTATCAAAGGGCTTCCACTACCTTACTGCATGACATGATACATAAGGAGGTCAAAGTGTACGTGGACGATATGATAGCCAAGTCTAAGAATCGAGATAGTCACATTGTCACACTACGAAAGTTCTTTGAAAGGATTCAAAAATATAAGATGCGGCTTAACCTACAGAAGTGTGCCTTTAGAGTCACTGCCGGAAAGATGCTTGGATTTATGATCACTCAACGGGGCATTGAAGTCGATCCTTGAAAGATCAAAGCAGTTTTGGAAATGCCTCCTCCGAAGACCGAGCGGAAAGTTAGGGGCTTTCTGGGAAAGATCCAGTTCATCAATCGGTTTATCACAAAGTTGAAAACTACCTGTGAGCCGCTCTTTCGCCTACTGAAGAAGGGAGTCAAGCTTGAGTGGGATCGAAAATGCCAAGACGCCTTTGATGCCGTACCACAGTATCTGCAAAATTCTCCTGTTCTAGCTCCTCCCAAGCCTGATAAGCCATTGATCCTCTACTTATCAGTGACTGATTCAGCTATAGGATGTATGTTGGCACAAGAAGGTGAAACTGGAGTCGAAAAGGCTATCTACTTCTTAAGAAAGAAGATGATAGGGCCGAAAATACGATACACACCACTGGAGAAGACATGCTGGGCCTTGGTTTGGCTTCTCGAAAATTGAGGCACTACATGTTGTCTTTCACAGTGAATATCATCTCCTGGATGGACCCATTGAAGTATTTATTTGAAAAGCCAGCACTGACAGGACGGTTGGCCCAATGGTTGCTGCTGTTATCTGAATTTGATCTTCAATATGTCACCTGAAAATCAGTAAAGGGCAGAGTAGTGGCAGAATTCCTGGCCGATCAACCAGTCGAAAGAGATGAAGATACAGAGTTCCAATTTCCTAACGAATAATTGATGAAAGTCGAGGATGACAAGTGGACTCTATATTTTGATGGCGCGTCCAATCAATACAGCTATGGGATAGGAGTCTTTCTTGTCACTCCCGATAAATCGCACGTTCCGTTGTCTCTAAAGCTCAATTTTGAAGTTACCAATAATCAGGCTAAATATGAAGCATGTTAAGCTGGATTGGAGGTAGCCTTAGAATTAGGGGCAAGGAAGCTAGAAGTCATTGGAGATTCAGCACTGGTAGTTTCACAAGCAAGAGGAGAATGGAAGGTTAGGGACTTAACCTTGATTCTCTATCATCAAGAACTAGAAAAGTTGATACCATGCTTTGAATTGGTGATCTTCACCCATGTACCAAGACTGCAGAACAAGTTCGTCGATGCACTGGCCACCTTAGCATCCATTATTAACATACCACCCAGAGTCCGAATGAGACCTTTGATAATTGAGCAGAAGAGAAAGCCGGCATATGAAATGACAGCCGCTATTGAAGAAAGCACTGACGCACTCCCATGGTATTTTGACATTCAGAATTTCATAGAGAAAGGAGAATATCCCTAGTTTGCCAGTAAGAAGGGCAAAGGGCAATACGAAGATTATCTACGCAATTTGTCATTTGCGGTGGCAGATTATATAAATGAGGATATTCTGGGGTCAACAAGCTATGTGTAAACACGGAAGAGGGCTAAGAACTGATGAAAGAAATACACGCAGGAGTCTGTGGGCCACACGTAGGTGGAAATATGTTAGCCAAGAAGATTATACGACAAGGATACTTTTGAATGACAATGGAGACAGATTGAATACAGTTCGCGCAGAGGTGCCACAAATGCCAGATTCATGCAAACCTTATGCACATTCCCCCGTCTTAGCTGTACAACCTGACGTCACCATAGCCATTCTCAGTATAGGGCATCGACGTGATTGGCAGAGTAACACCGAAGGCATCCAATGGACATGAGTTCATCTTAGTAGCCATTGACTATTTCACCAAGTGGGTGGAAGCAGCTTCCTACTCGGTATTGAAAACCTTCCATGTTGCTAAGTTCATCAAGAAAAATATCATTTGTCGGTACGGAGTTCCCCATGAGGTCATCTCGGATAATGGCTCACATTTTCAAGGGGAGGTCTTGGATCTTTTTGAGGAATACAAGATAGTGGCTCATAAGTCCTCACCATATCGGCCGCAGACCAATGGAGCAGTTGAAGCAACAAACAAGAATATTAAGAAAATTTTGCAAAAGATGATCAACTCACATAAAGATTAGCCGGAACATCTACCATTTGCACTCTGGGGATACCGAACGTCGATCAGAACTTTAACCGGAACTACGCCATACTCTTTAGTTACGAGATGGAAGTCATGTTTCCCATTGAGGTGGAAATCCCTTCGCTGAGAGTAGTGGATGAGGCTAACATTCCAAAAGCAGAATGGCAGAGGAACCGAATCGAAGAGTTGCTCTTGTTTGATGAAAAAAGGCTGTAGGCTCTGTTTCATCTACAAGGTTATCAAAGGAGGATAGCTCGGGCATTCAATAAAAAGGTCAAGACTTGGAATCTCAGAGAAAGGGATTTAGTTCTTAAGGAAGTCAAGGCTCCCATCTTCGACCCGAGGGGCAAGTTCAAGCCAAATCGGTCCGAACCATTTCTCATCAAAACCATCATGACCGGTGGTGCAGTCATCATTATGGATCTGGATGGCAATGTATTCTCCACTCCAGTTAATCTCGATCAACTCAAAAAGTACTATCCTTGAGGTAAAAATAAAGATAAAATAGAAGCTCGTTGAATTAAAAACCAAAAAAGGCAACTCAGACAAAAGTTAGAGAAGCCCGCAAGGCCGAAAACCCAAAAGGGCGATCTTGGTAAAAGTTAAGACATCACAAAAGGAGAGTGTCAATACTCGAGTGAAAACTGAGCCCGAACTACGTTATGGCCTGATTCCATCTTTTTGGGATACGTAGGCAGTTTCTTTTAAAGAAGTCCGGCCACATTCTTTGGCTTTAACCATTTTGAATCTAAGTAAGACCAATGCAAATTTGTTTATGAATTCTGATAATAAAGTCGCTTAATTAAATCAAGAAACTTTGGATAAATTTAAACCATTTTAAACATAAAGTGAGAGTTTATCATTAATTCGATCAGAATTACAAATTTTTCGAATAAAAGGAAGGGTACGCAAGTCCCAAACTCTACAAACAAAATAAAAAAGATAGCTATGAAATTTTTGAAACAAAGCAAGAGGCCTCAAGTTCTCCTTCTTTTTCCTACTTGTTTTTCTTCTTTTTTATCTTTCTTCTCCCAATCCTGCTTCAGCCATGTCTTGTATTTAGCGAAAAGATCGGGACACTACAACTCATGTATCTCCATCAATGAGCGAGATGGCCAGGCATCCTGATATGACGATAGAAACAGGGCCCGTAGTATGGATAAGAACAGACGGCCTCGAATACTGGGAAAGATGATCTGATTGAGACCGAACTACCGCATGATCCAATGGGGGTAATAGAAGGTAGTCTGACGCATGCCAACCAGCAGAACACCAGGGTGGTCCATAGTAGTCAAAGTCATGGCAGCAATCCGCCACCAAGGGCACTACCAGGTAATATCTGGACCAATCAGAGAAGAAAGATACTATCGCCAGGTTACCTCAGTGTCGCATATCTGATAATGGGGGCAGTAAAGGAAAGATGCAGCACTGTGTCTATCAGTAGGAGATTTTTGCACAAGATTTACCTTCTCCATCAGCCAGATCTGCAGCAAAAGTTAGAACAGTGAGAGAAAAGCTTCACAGTATGACAGAGAGCTAGGTGAAGTGAAAGGTTTGAGTTTACCTGAAGAAGTAAAGGGCTGCCAGCAAAGGTAGAAGTCTCACCACGATAAACAGCATCTAAGCCTAACAGTGTTTCAGCTAAGATAAGAGGAATGACTTCCTTCCCCATCCACATCTGACCGGTAACGTCAACCAATGCACAGCTAACACGCCCGTCAGGGGGGACAAGAAGATACCGGGTAAGAAGACAATAACAAAATGCATAGCATTGCCGTAGCTAAAAACCAAGGTCACTAAGGTCACCGATAGGGCAGAATCTATCAATAATCCAAGATATGTCGAGGCAGTCATCCTATGTCAGAAGAGAGGCCTTCATCCTAGATAAACCACAAAGCTGTATCACCTGTTGACGAGTCGAGAGAAAGAAAGTGGGAACCACAACGGGTCTTTGTGGGGCCAAGCCCAAAATGGCAGCAAATTCCTCCACAGTAGGGCAGAGCTCTTCAAGGCCAAATCGAAAGACGTGGGATTGAGGATCCCATAGTTGGGCAACAGCTTTCAGCAATGGTTCGTCAGTCTTTACAGCCATTAGATGAAACAAAGAGTTGATGCCAAAAGGGACAAAATTCAAACGTTTAACGTGGTAGAATGCCTCAATCCATGAAGAAAGTGGGGTAGCCATCTGAGTGTAAGCAACAGAAAAGGGAGCCTTCAGGGCTGTGTTTATAAAGCAGGAAAAGGCGGGAAACCAAAAATTTGGTAAAAGGCACACTCATTGTGGCGGCCGCCACCTTAGAGTTGGTGACCGCCAACTTGAAAAGCACCGTACAGTGATATCATCACTTTGACCAGACGGCCGCCAGGATGGAAGTGGCGACCGCCATGTTGGATTATGGCAACCGCCATGTTCAAATATGGCGGGTGTATTCAGTTTGCAGTTTCTGTGGCTTGTGTGAAATGTTGACATTTGCATTGTACATACAAGACAATTTGAGCAGTAAATAAGAGAGAATCACACAGTAGATGAATATAAAGCAGTAAAGTGGCACGAAGGCCCAAAAATGCAATATAGTGTATTAGAATGTAAACTGGGGCACCCAGGCTCAATAAACAGCAGACTGGGGCACGCAGGCCCATGGATCAAGTAAATGTATAAAAATGTGTCAAGCTGAGGCACGCAGGCCCATCAAAACAAATGTGTTAGAAAATAAACAAAACTGGGGAGGGGGGAGCTCTCTCTCTCTCTCAGACATGTCTCGGGTGGACTCGGCGGGAGGAAGGATCGGCCTCATCTGAGCTGGCATCCTCGAAGAGCCGCTCGATGTCATCGTCACCATCATCACTGCCGGAAGAAGAAGATATGGCTCTGGAGCGGCTCTTGGCAGACGAGACGGATCCTCTGGAGCGAGCTCTAGAAGAAGCAGCGTGAGACCCACGACCACGGGCCGAGACTGGAACTAGGGCAAGACCCGGAACCCGTGGAGGTATTATACCAGCAGCTGGGACTGGAGGCTGTGAGAAGAAAAATAGGGATCAAAATAGAGTACAGAAAAAGTGCAAAAAGAATAAACGAAGTTGTGAAGAACTTACTATAGCTGCTGGAGTAAATGAAATACCGGCTACTCGAAAGTGGCATCAAGCTGACGGATCAGTGCTCTCTGACCGGTAAGGACCAGTAGCAGATGATCCATCCATGCCTGGTTAACCTGCAAAAAGAAGTTAGGCAGTTTAAATAGACGAATAAAGAAAGTAAGTAATCAGATAACAGGAAAAAGACCAAGACAAACCGGACTGAGCTCAGCCCTGAACTCAGGTGCCAGTGGAACAAGAACCGGCAGAAGGAAGGGGTAGCCATATGCTACTATCTGGATCTCCCATGGGATCTCCGGACCCCTCATCCCTCCACCAGCATCATCAGCAGCAGCAGCGGCTCCAGCAGCAGCACCGGCGTCAACTACCTCCAGTACTCGGCCTCTTCTCCTGCCACCAGGGGCAGCCGGGCCAAGACCTAAGGGACCCATCAGGTGTGCCCGGACCCAAGCTGTGTAGTCCCCTTCCGCCACCAGTAGCTCTGAAACTGGGGTCCCCACCGTCTCCAGCAGCAAGTCGACGCGGCCTAGATGATCAGTCCAGCGCATGCAGGCTGGAGGAACCACTGGTATCAAGAAATAATCAAGGCCAAGCGACTGGCGAATCACTCGCTCGCCAAGATAGAACTCCATATCGAATGGGTCCTCCAACAGGACCTGCCTTGAGGTGAGATCCTGGCTGCGCATCAGATCTGCGCCGGCCCGATCCTCCACTCCTCGCCAGATATCCCAGTGAACCTACAGTAATTCAAAGAATAGTGCAAACAGAGAATAGTAAGTAGTGAATACAGTACAGTATGACAGCCAGTGTACAGAATACAGTGATCAGTGCGCAGAATAAAAGTGTACAGTACAGAGAACAGCGCAAAAAATGGTAAAAATGATACCTGCTCGGGAGTCAGCCAGTCCAAGGAGACTCGAAAGTGGTCAATGTCCTTCCCCCCAGCCTTCTTCCCCTTTAGCCCTTGGGACAATCGGGCTGCTCAGGGAATAACCAGAGGATCTACTGCAGAGTTTGCTGGGACATGAAGCCCGAGGAACTCTTAAGTCCACAGCTGCAAAGAAGAAGGTGTCAACCAGCAAATAATGGATAACAAAAGAATGGAAATGAATGGAAAAATGTAGAAACTAAATCATACCTCCCAGACCCTCCAGTATCCCCCGATGCTAAGCTCTTGGGGGAACCGGGTTAGTGTCTGCATGAATCCATAAAGGGTGGCAAGAACAGCTCCTCCCCAGTCGAATGAAGCAACCCAGTCCAAACGAGCGAGGGCGCTGAGGTAATGCAGATGAATGGCATTCTCCTTGTTTGAAAACAAAGAGGTACCAAACATATACGTCAAAAGCCCCGGGCGACCCACTCGAAGTGGCGAGGCTCAAAGTAGTGGAAGTGGCGAAAGCGCTTGAAGAACTAGGTGTATCAAACCTGGTCTCTGTCTATCTGTGCAGGGATGGCTCCGAGGAAATACAGCAGCGCATCGGCAGACCGAGCTATGGATGGATCAAATGGAATAGGTGCTCCACCAACCCGGATGTCGGTGATCAGAGCGAAATCTAGAGGCGTCAGAGTTGCCTCGAAGGTGGCGAAATGAAAAGTGTTTGTGGTATCCCACCACTGCTCAGCCAGGGTCGTCAGCTAGACCCAATCATTGCTCGTCCTACCCAACAGGGGTATGAATCGAGCAAAATCGAAGGCATCAATAATGGCCCGGCTAGTAACAGGGAGGGCATCAAACCACTCCAACACCTCCCCGGAGGCAGAACCTTCGAAACCTCGGACGTAATGACCAGCCTGAAAAGAACAGATCAAGCACATAAGATATACAGCCAATAACCAAATCTTTCAAACCCTAGGTTCCTGTGTAAGTGACGACCCTTCGATTTTTTCAAGCTCCAGAAAAAGACTAGGCACCCTAACCCTAGGTTCGTGTGTAAGTGACGACCTTCGATTCTTTCAAGCCCTGATAAATCAGGCAAGTCTTCCTACCCTAGGTTCGTGTGTATGTGACGACCTTCGGTTCTTTGAAGCCCTGATAAATCAGGCAAGTCCTCCTACCCTAGGTTTGTGTGCATGTAACGATCCTTTGGTTCAATCCTCTTAACCCTAGGTTCGTGTGTATGTGACGATCCTTTGGTTCAATCTTCCTACCCTAGGTTCGTGGGTATATGACGACCCTTTGGTTCTTGTACGTTCTAGTAAAAGACTAGGAACCCTAAGCCCTGGTGCGTCAGACAAATCTCTATCATTTTTTAAAATTAAAAAAATATATAAAAAATAAAAAAAAAAAAAAAAATTTTACCTTTGATATTTATGTTTTGCCTCTTTTGCCTTAACCTTTTAGGATTAATTTTCTAAGAATTTTTGAAAATTTGCCCCAAATCCTCTATAAAAAAAAATCTTCCTGAAAATTTTTAGAATTTTTTTAAAAATTTTCCTAAGATTTCTAGGATTTTTCAAAATTTTTCTTAAATTTTCTAAGATTTTTGAAAAATCTTCCTTAAAGTTTCTAAAAATTTTAAGATTTTTGAAAAAAATTTAAAAATTTTTCAGGATTTGTCTTAAAATTTGCCCAAATTTTCTAAGATGAAAAATCTTCCTTAAAGTTTCTAAAAATTTTAAGATTTTTGAAAAAAATTTAAAAATTTTTCAGGATTTGTCTTAAAATTTGCCCAAATTTTCTAAGATTCTTTCCAAAATTTTTCTAAGGATTCCCAAAAAATTTTCTAATTTTTTAGATTTTCGAAAAATACTTCTTAGATTTTTAGAATTTGAAAGTTTGCTTTATTTAGAAATTTTTGACAAAATCGCCTCTAATTTTAGGATTTTTGATAAAAATTACCCATTCGGTTTTCATGGCCAAAAAAAAAATCAAACCCTTTATTTTATGATTTTCATTAAAATAATCACCATTTCTTTCATTGTTTGTTCAAATCCTAAGGTCCATACTGTTTTTAATCTCCATTACAAGGGTACCTAAGCTAAGACCTCAAACAAGTCGTACAAACGATCATCATCATTCACATCATCAAAATCATTCATCAACACATCAAAATAAATCATCAATATCATCATTCATCATCATTCATCATATCAAGCCACAACATCATATGGGGGATCCTAAGTATGCGTCTACGTTTCACATATCATAAAAACATGCTTTGGTATTAAAAATAGTAAGTATAGGGTACATACCGAAGGTCGCTGACGAGAGATATGGTAGTCAGGCTCCTACAAAAGGACATCGACGGCAGCCGCATCGGTAGGAGGCTCGTAGCGTCTCATCCCGCGGGATACTATGCGATGAGGGACCGGATCATAGGTATGTGGGTCAAAAGGTGCTGGATGACCCTCTCTAGCGTTTGGATCGAGGAAGTCGGCTACCGTAGCCTTGGCGGCAGCATCTGCAGCCGCCTGTGCCTCAGCAGCTGCCCGTGCATCCTCCTCGGCTGCCTGGCGAGAGGCACGCTTTGCCTCAAGCAGGAGAGCATCCATCGCAATGCTAGGCTGCGTAGCAGTGACCCCATCAACGGGCTGACTAGTGGACGTACCCCCAAAAATCCCCATGGAGAAGCTCCCAATAGCAGAAGGGCCCTGACGCGCCCCCAAGTCGTCATCTCCCTGACCTGAGACCGCCATTAAAAGGAACGGAATCACGAAGAGTAGCGTAAACATCTTATATCAAGGAGGAAGTACGCAAGAAAGAGCAAGAAAAAGTTTGAGAGCACGAAAGAGCGAGAGAGAGTTAAGGAGAGAGAGCTGAAAGTGCAAGAGAGGCTAGAGAGATAGTGAGAATGTGAAAAGTGAAACCACAGCCGTGCGCCTCAGGAACCTTATCCGCGTTAGGAGGTGGCGGCCGCGACCTTCTATTATGGCGTCTGCCAGGTTGGTGATGGGACACTTGGCGATCGCCATGTTGTAAATATTTTAAGTGGGCGGCCACCATGTCAGAGGGATTCTGTCTTGGCGACCGCCAAGTTGTCAACCGTCACGCCCCATCGGTCATGGCGACCGCCATGTCAGAATATCATAATGACATTTTGGGGTTCTTAAAGGGCCATTTGGTCGGTTTTTTGTAATGATTATTGTCTTTTCTTTTAGTTGTAAGCATTTTATTTTATCTTTGTATGCACCTTATTAACAAAAATTATTCTAAAAAATACATAAATAAGTTTGTTTCCTTATTACGTGTTATTTGTGTACATATTAACTTCGTAGGCATTATTTTTGTGTGCATTCTTCAAAAACTTTTTGTTAACAAAAATAAAAATATATAATAATAATAGTAATTGTCAAACCTTGTGATGATTTCCTTAAAATTTTATTTTTGCTACTCCATTTTTTTTTTATGATTCCACTCCGATAAATTTTATTTTAAGCCGTAACTAGCTCTTTGATTATTTTTATCTCACACCTTGTCCCAAATTTTCAGGTCTTAACTCGACCTATTATGTCACGCCCCAAACATCCGAATCACGCGAAAGTCCACCAAAACACCCATTTAAGGAAAATAGGTTTCACAGTTGATAATCAAAATGTACAACATTCGGATAAAAGTTTCCACAGTTCAACTCTCATAAACTGAAAACATGCATCTTATACATGAATAAATATATCGCTAAAAGACGTACAAAATCAGCCTCAACAGGCGTCACATGTAGGAGTACATGTACAAAACAGGAAAAACTACAGTAAATCTTCCACCACCTCTGCAACTAGGTCAACTCATGATGCTCACCTGAAAAGGTTAGACAGCAAAATTTCAAACCGTGAGCCGAAGCCCAATAGGAACATAGACAATAAAACTGTAAAGCAGGCTATGCAAATATACACACACGGGCTCAACCACGGGAGCCGAAAAGGTTTTTCTTCCAAAACCACAAGTTTTTCATCAGACTATCACGAGTTTCAAAAAAGTTTTATCTCATAAAACCCCACATTTTTCATCCTTCAAACTATGCATATCATCCTAACAGATATCATGCCACAATTAAGGGAAAGCTATAAATAAACAGTAAGCTCGACTCAGGCCACACAATTAAGGAGAAAGACAAAATGTAATCATATGTACCGACTCTGCCATACCGACAAAAGTAAAAACTATAGACTCTCTTCTATTACCCTCGACCCACAAGCTTAGTAATGACAATTCTATACTGAGTTACAACAACGACACCATTAACGGAGGCAACCGAATCACTCAATTTACGGGAACTAGCCCGAAGGTACAGAGCACCTACTGCTTAATTTACGGGACCTGAGCCCAAGGGTACAAAGCACCCAATCACACTCAATTTACAGGGACTAACCCGAAAGTACAGAGCACCTACGCTACGCACGTTTTCGGACTTACACCGAGGAGCAATGGAAGCCCAACTCAACAATACCCACTGTCACGGTACATCTATGGAGAACATTTAAAAACCCACCGTAGCTTAACAACGAAAACTCGCAAAATGATTTATACAACATATGTATAAAAAGAGATCCAATCCATCAAAATGGAGATCTAAAACTATTTCCAACAAAACGTTTAAAAGGTGAGACTCAACCCCGCGGGTTAGCTCCAAACCTCCAAAAAGACGTTTTTCACCCGATTTCACAAATCACCGTTTTCAAACCTCCTTTTGAAAACCACGGATGTCAACACACCCAAATCATTTGTACAACCAAGAAAAGGCGTAAAAACCCATTTTTACCCAAAAACCAAGGTTTAAACATAAAAATCACATTTGATGTATTTTTTACCCGGTGAAAACATGTATAACTGCATATAACACCCTCATAACAGTAGTAGGTCTAGAATCTTACCTCGAAGAGTTAAGAACTTGACATCTCAAAACTGAACGGCGTCAGAACGAGAATCTAACCAGATAGATGCTAAGCCCACGGCCCCGATAGCAAGGATCCACAAAGGAACCAACTCAAAACCAAGCCCCGAGCCCTCAAAGTTAGAGAGAAGGCAGAGAAAAGGGGAAACTTATGTCTGAAGCAAAGTTTTGAACAAAAATCTCCGCCACTGGGATATTTATAGAAAACCAAATTTTGCTCTGTTCAGTCAACCCAACCACTGAGTTTAGTCGACCGAACTCAACAAAACCAGTTCAGTCGACCAAACTGGACCCTTCAGTCGACTGAACTCAAGACCAGTGGCGTACTGGAATTTGCTACTGTGTTTCAAGCCAAAAACCAACCCAACCCACCTAACCAAGGTTTGGAAAAGCATAAAACACATTTACACATGCTTTTCTATAACTTTAAAGCATAAACCATGCATCGATGCCATCATAGACTGGAATAAAAGCGTCATGTATATAAACAACTCAAAATTACAAGGTTCAGGATCTCACAACTCTCCCCCCTTAAGAAATTTTACCCCCAAAATTCGCAACAAGGTCACGAGGTAAAGAGGTCTGGGTATCTAGCATGCATCCCTGTCTCAAGCTCCCATGTCGCTTCCTCAACCCCATGATGAAGCCACCGAACTTTGGCGTACGCAATGGTTCTGCCCCGTAACACCTGCTCCTTTGTATCAAGAATCCTCACTGGATGCTCTTCATAGGTGGCATCCTCATCAACTCACAGCTCTGCCCAATCTAACACATGTGAAGAATCAGGCTCGTACCTCCGAAGCATAGAAACGTGGAACTCGTTATGCACAGATGCTAACTGAGGTGGCAATGCCAACCGGTAAGCAACCTCTCCAACCCTATCAAGGATCTCAAATGGTCCAATGAAGCGCGGTGATAGCTTCCCGCTACGACCAAACCTCATCAAACCTCTACGTCGCAAGACCTTCAGGAACACATGATCCCCCACTGCAAACTCCAAAGGTCGCCTCCTCTGATCTGCATAACTTTTCTGGCGGCTCTGTGCTGTCAGTAGGTGCTGGCGAATCGCCGTAACCTTCTCCGTCGTCTCCCGTACCATGTCGGGTCCTAAGACTGTGGTCTTTCCCACATCTCTCCAACACACGGGCGATCTACATGGTCTACCATACAAAGCCTCATACGGTGCCATCCCAATACTGAACTGATAGCTATTGTTGTATGCAAACTTTGCCAACGGTAGATGATCCTCCCACGAACCTCTGAAATCAAGGACACAAAACCTCAGTATATCCTCCAGAATCTGTATAGTCTTCTCTGACTGGCCATCCTTCTGGGGGTGAAAAGCAATACTGAACATCAAGTTCGTCCCCAAGGTCTTCTACAGACTCTGCCAAAAGCGCGATATGAAGCGCGGGTCTCGGTCTGAAACAATAGATACTGGCACTCCATGCAATCTGACTACCTCTCTAACGTACAAGCTACTCAGTCGTTCCATCGAATCCCTCACTCGGATGGAGAGAAAGTGTGCAGACTTCATCAACCTATCAACCACAACCCACACGGCGTCGTATCCTCTAGGTGACCGAGGAAGTCCTAACACAAAGTCCATCGTGACATGCTCCCACTTCCACTCTGATATAGGCAGTGACTGTAGCAATCCTGCAGGCCTCTGGTGTTCCGCCTTTACCTGCTGACAGGTGAGGCATCGAAAAAAAAACTGGATCACATCTCTCTTCATCCCTGTCTAATAAAACTGACGACGTAGGTCATGATACATCTTCGTGCCACCAGGATGCACGAAAAAATGGGAATGATGACACTCACGTAATAGATCAGCTCGGCATGACTCTGGCACAAACAACCTGCCTGCCAACCTCAGACTCAGATTAGAACCCACAATCCATCCTGCTATATCCTCGCCACTAGCAACGTGGTCTCGTATCATCTGAGCCTCCTGATCTATCTGTTGGACCTCTAGTACACGTGCTATCAACGCTGGTCGAGTAACTACAGAAAACAAGGTGGCACCCGTTACGATCTCTCTGAGGCACAAATCAAACTCCCCAACATCTACAAGCATGTCCCATTCACGTATAGCCATAGAAGCTAACGACCCATGAGATCTCCTACTGAGTGCGTCTGCCACAACATTGGCCTTCCCTGGATGATACTGCAAGTCAAAGTCATAATCCTCCAACAGCTCCATCCACCGTCGTTGGTGCAAGTTGAGGTCTTTCTACAAAAATAAGTATTTTAAACTCTTGTGATTGGAGAAAACCTCGAAATGATCACCATACATATAGTGACGCCATGTCTTCAATGCAAAGACCACTGCTACCAACTCCAAATCGTGTGTTGGGTAGTTCCGCTCGTGCGTCTTCAACTGCCGGGAACCATAAGCTACAACCTTACCTCCCTGCATCAGAACACATCTAAGACCGTCATGTGAAGCATCACAATATACTGTATACCCCAAGCCTCGCTCTGGAATGATCAACACTGGCGGACTAGTCAACCTCGACTTCAGCTCTTGGAAAGCTGACTCGCAGGACTCACTCCAAAAAAACACAACTCTTTTTCGCATCATCGGTGCAGCGAGTCTAGTAAAGTCCTTCACGAACCGTCGATAGTAGTCGGCTAGACCTAGAAAACTACGTATCTCGAAGACACTCTTCGGTCGCTCCAAACCGGTCACAGCATCTCTCTTCGACGAATCCATAGCTACCCCGTCTGTCGACACTACGTGTCCCAAAAATATCACCTCAGTCATCCAGAACTCGCACTTCTCGAACTTCGCATATAGGCAATGCTCTCTCAAAGTCTGTAGCACGATCCACAGGTGATCCTCGTGCACCTCTCTAGTGGGTGAATATATCAGAATATTATCCACAAACACTATCACAAAGCTATCCAGATAAGGATGGAAAATTCGGTTCATCAAACTCATGAACGTAGCAGGGGCGTTCGTCAGACCGAACGGCATAACCAAAAACTCGTAGTGACCATAGCGAGTCCGGAAGGCAGTCTTCGCTATGTCCTCATCCCTAATCCTCAACTAGTGATATCCCGATCTCAAGTCAATCTTCGAGAAACAGCTCGAATCCCTCAACTGATCAAACAAGTCGTCTATCCTCGGCGTCGGATACTTGTTCTTCATTGTCACCTGGTTCAGCTTCCTGTAATCGATACACAGACGCAAAGACCCATCCTTCTTCTTTACGAAAAGAGCAGGAGCTCCCTACGGCGAAGTACTCGGACGTATAAACCCTCTGTCTGGCAACTCCTGTAACTGCACCTTGAGTTCATGTAACTCAGCGGGTGCAAAGCGATAGGACGGTATAGATATGGGAGCAGCTCTGGGAACTAGATCAATAGAGAACTCTACCTCCCGGCTTGGTGACAACTCAAACATATCAACAAAAAAGACATCAAGATAGTCGCACACCACCGGAGGCAACTCTCCTCAAACCCCAACTACCTCATCCAACATAAGGGCTGCAAAAAAAGAACCCAGGTTGCCCTGGTTCCGTACAACACCTGGCATAGACCTCAAACCCTCATCCCAGTCTCCCACAAAATAAAAGCAATCTCTCGCTAGAGTACAAATCGTCACCCTCCGTCGATCGCAATCGATGAAGGCACGATAGGTGGTCAGCCATTCCATCCCTAGGATGACATCAAACGCGGTCATGTCTAGGATAACAAGGTCGAACTCTATACAACGACCGGCGACCTCCAACACGCAGGATCTACAGACAAGACTCAACGTCACATCCCCACTCACAGGGGTCTCCACGAACATAGTACTACCCAACTAATCCATTTGCAACCCCAATGCAAATGCAAAAGCAGATGATATGAATGAATGTGATGCTCCGGTGTCAATAAGAACACTAGCCCATGATCTGTAAACTAGAAAGGTACCTCTGATCATGGAAGTGGTAGCAGCAGCATCGGGCACGACCGGTGCTCTGGATGAACTAGGATCTGCAAGAACATAAGCCCTGGCCAGTCCCCTGTGGCTCTGAACTGCCGACTGTCTACTTGACTGCACTGATGCACCCCCCTTCGCAAATCTGGACGTCTGAGCTCTCGGCTGCTGATACGTCTGTCGTCCCTGGCCAGATGGAACAACAAGTGCTCCAGCTGTACTCCGCATACTTCCTCCTCTGGGGCAGTCCCTACGGATGTGCCCAGACTGGCCGCACTCAAAACATCAGACTGGCCGCACTCAAAACATATCACTGGCCCTCTCCCATGAGCCTGCAACTTCGACTGTGCCTTAATAGGCGTTGCACTCCTGCACTCAGCCGCACGATGTCCTGGCCGCTGGCATCTGTGACAAAGAAGCCCTCTTTGATCTGACCTTCCCGTTGAAGCTACAGGAGGCGTGGATGCAGAAGACTGTGGCGGATACGACCCCACTGGATCCGAACTCCAACCAGATGTCCGTCGACACTTATTCTCCCTGCGCCTCTGATCCTGTGTGCGGCCCCCGCCTTGCTGACTCCTACTGTCCCTGTCTCTGTGCGTCTCATTCAAAGTGTCCTCCACTTTCATAGTAGTCTCCACCAGCTCCGTAAAGACCTGCATCTTGAACGTTGCCACCCTGTCTCGGATAGCAGGCCTCAAAACCCTCTCGAACCATTTTGCACGAAACTCATCAATGGGTACGATCTCCTGTGCAAACCTGGATAGGCAAGTAAACTCAGCCTCATACTCAATCACTGTCATCGTCCCCTGCGTCAGAAATAGGAAGTCCTCTCTGTAGCGATCCC
>JAULJZ010166299.1:18790-50205 GCA_032270985.1 Heliamphora pulchella | reverse complement strand
CCAATGGAGGAACCTTAGAGGTGAAAGGACAGGGAGTAGCTGCTTTATCTCCATCTCTTATCCTCTCTGATGTTTTATATACTTCTGCTAATCCATTTAATCTGCTATCGGTAAGTCGTATTACCAAAGATTTGAAGTTCTCAGTAACATTCTTTCTTGATCATTGTGTTTTTCAGGATCTAGTTTCGAGGAGTACTATCAGTAGAAGACAGGTGGTGGATGGCCTGTATGTGATGGATGAGCCCTCATATGTTGCATGCTTCGGACATTCATTTCAGCTTTTGGATATACATTGTCGGTTGGGCCATCATTCCTTGTCGAGTTTGAAGAAATTATGTTCCAATTTCAGTTAGGTTACACAGTTAAACTGTAAGTCATACCATTTTGCTAAGCACCTGCGTGTGCCATATGTGTCACGGACTAATAATAGGACCAAGAATCCTTTTTCTTTAGTTCATTCAGATGTCTAGGGTCCATATCCTGTTACAGCTTTATTTGGCTTTTGGTATTTTGTCACGTTTGTTGATGACTATTCTCGAATTACTTATCTTTATCCTATGAAGAAGTGTTCTGAATTACCGACTGTGTTTACTATTTTTTGTAAAGAGGTTCAAACTCAATTTGGACAGACCATTCAGATTCTTCGTAGTGATAATGGGGGTGAATACATTGGTGGTATGTTGGGTACATACTTGCATACCCATGAGATTATTCACCAGATGTCTTGCTCAGGCACCCCACAACAGAATGGAGTGGCTGAGCGCAAGAGTAGGCATCTATTGCAAACTGCTCGTACCCTAATGTTCCAGATGAAGGTTCCTAAAGTGTTCTGGGGTGAAGCAATATTGACAGCATACTATCTTATTAATCGATTACCGTCCTCTGTTCTTCATGGTGCTACACCCTTGTCAGCTTTACTTCTTCAGCAGATTCCTTTCTCATTATCACTAAAGATCTTTGGGTGTGTGTGCCATGTGTGCGATACGAGGCCGATCGTGACAAAGTTAGATGCTCGCGCCCTAAAGTGTGCTTTCATGGGATACCCTAAGACACAGAAAGGATATCGGTGTTATTGTCCAGAATTGCGAAGGTTTCTAGTATCCCGGGATGTGGTGTTTGTTGAGTCTGCTTCATTCTTTGTATCCGCAACTACCCCTTTCTTCACTGGTGCTGATGATTCAGAATAGATTCTGCTGTATCCTTTATTTCCTGATTTACCAGAGGCACCGACTGCAGGTCCCCCGGCCTTAGGTTGATATTTTTGATGAGCCTTCTCCTATTGTCCCAGAGGCACCCGTGATCTCCTCATCCACATACTCATCTTCTTCATGCCCCACCACCTCTTCTCTACCTGAGTCAGACTCCTCTTCGCTGGATTCGGCCTCTGATATGGTAAGTGATCCTCCTATTGCTTTATGCAAGTCTTATCGTAATTGTCGGGATCATCCCTTATATACTACGTCATATCGTGGATTGCCTGCTACTGTCCAGCAGGGTATTACTACACATGATCAACATACTTCTCCTTGCTCTGTTGTAGATGTCCTTTCTGATCCAGATTAGCGTCAGATTATGATTGAGGAGATGAATGCTTTTGAGGCTAATCATATGTGGGACCTGGTACGTTTTTCTCCTGGGAAGACAGCTGGGTGTAAGTGGGTATATGCTGTCAAACTTCATTCTGATGGCACTCTTGAGAGATTGAAAACCCGTTTGGTGGCCATAGTATATGCTCAGAACTATGATCTTAACTATTTTGATACCTTCTCCCTTGTTGCGAAGATGACCTCCGTTCGTCTCTTCTTGTCTTTGACTGCTTCCCGTCAGTGGCCGTTGTATCAGCTCGATGTGAAAAATGCATTTCTGCATGGTGATTTGGAGGAAGACGTTTATATGGAGCAACCACCTAGCTTTGTTGCTCAGGGGGGATCTAACAATGTTTGTCGGCTACGGCGTTCATTATATGGTCTGAAGCAATCTTCCAGGGCTTAGTTTAGCCGTTTCAGCTCTATTGTCCAGGAATTTGGCCTTCGGCAGTCAGCAAAGGATCATACTGTATTCTTTCGACATACCTTTGCAGGATGCATATTATTTGTTATCTATGTAGATGACATTGTTATTACCGGTAGTGACAGTGGAGGGATTGTTGCGTTTAAATTATTTTTGGACACTAAATTTCAGACCAAAGATCTTGGTGAACTTTAATACTTCTTGGGTATTGAAGTAACTAGAAATACGAAAAGGTGTGTTCATTTCTTAGCAGAAGTATGTTCTTGATATTCTGGAGCGAGCAGGATATATGAATGCTAAAGGCGTAGACTCACCTATGGAGTCTAATGTCAAGCTAGAATCGAAAGAATGAGCGGTTCTTCCTAATCCTGAACAATATCGACGTACAGTGGGACAGCTTAATTATCTTATTACCATGACTCGTCCAGATATTGCTTACCCGGTGAGTGTAGTGAGTCAGTTTTTGTCTGATCCCCGTGTTTTTCATTGGCAAGCAGTGTTATGTATTCTTCGGTACTTACACAAAAATCCAGGTAAGGGAATCCAGTTCTTTGATAATGGCCATATGGGAATGGAAGGGTACTCTGATGCTGATTGGGCTAGATGTACATTTAACAGGAGGTCCACTTCTAGTTACTCTAAATTTGTTGGTGGGAATTTGATTTCTTGGAAGAAAAAGAAGCAGATTGTGGTATCCTGGTCTAGTGCTGAGGCCGAATACCGGGCTATGGCATTAGCGACTGTTGAGATTATGTGGCTTCAGCAGATTTTGATAGAGTTACACTTTTCACTTAAAGGCTCTGCCAGACTCTGGGTTGATAATACATCCGCTATTTATATTGCTACAAATCTAGTCTTTCATGAGTGAACGAAGTACATTGAGATTGACTGTCACTTTATCCGTGAGGAATATTAGAAATGCGTTATTACATTTGGATCTATCCCTACAGGGGAACAAGTGGCTGATATCTTCACTAAATCTTTACCGGGTCCGCGTGTCTCCTATTTATGTAACAAGATGGGTTTGGTAGATATATATGCTCCACCTTGTGGGAGTGTTAGTAGTTTAGTAGCTTATTATTATTATTTTGTTATTATTATCCGATGTGTGTGGGTGTATGATTGTAATAGTGTTCTAAGTTTATTATAAATAAGTTTGCTCGCCTACCTATTAGGGTACGGCTTCCCATTATTCCCTTTCTAATAACATTGTTTTCCTCTTCTACTTCATGTTTTCTGTCTTGGCTATAGCACCATGTCTGAGAATTCAAGTGAGTCCACTGTTGTTTGACAATGGAATAAAGTATTTTAATAAAGTTTTGAAAATATTTTTATAAGAAAAAGGTATTTCTCATCAATCTTCATGTCGTGATACCTCTCAACAAAATAGAATAACCGAAAGAAAAAATAAACATTTGCTTGAAGTAGCCCGTGCTATGATGTTTTATATGAATATTCCAAAATATTTATGGGAAGATGCTGTTTTAACTGTATCCTATTTGATTAATCGGATGCCTACACGTATTCTTCAGTATATCACTCCATTAGATTGCTTAAAAAAGAAATTTCCAGAATCTTGCATTCATTCAAAATTAGTATTAAAAATTTTTGGTTGGACAGTTTTTGTTCACATACCACATAAATCTCGCTCCAAATTAGATCCGAGAACTGACAAATGTGTCCTTTTAGGATATGCTCCTAACCACAAAAGGTATAAAATGCTTTAACCCTCAAACCAAAAAATTCCATATTACTATTGATGTTTCGTTTTTGGAAAATATTCCCTTCTTTACCAAAAATTTTCTTCAGGGGAAGAAAATAGGTGAAGAAGATAATTTTTGCGAAAAATTTGCACCTTTACCCAATACAATTGTTGACTTTCCTTCTCAAGACACCGAAAAATCTGCACCTTTACCCAATACAATTGTTGACTTTCCTTCTCAAGACACCAAAATTCAAGTTGATGGTATTGACAGAATCGATTTTTTACCAACAAAGAAGGAAATACTACAAAAGGATACATTTAATTCAAATTCTGAGCTTCTAGTTTATACTAGAAAGAGGATCCCTCAAAGAAATAAAGATCTATCTATTATCCCAGTACAGAATCAATTAGAATCCTTGAACAATGGCACCTGTAATATTTCAGGTAACTCTTCTCCCATTCCTGTTTTATCTGATTCTATTCCTATTTTATCTTCTGCTCCTATTTTGGATTCAGATCCTATAGAACCTCCAAAACATAAAATCTCAAATCTTTACATTCCAATTGCCATAAGAAAAGGAACCCGGACATGCACTAAATATCCTATTGCCAAATATATTTCCTACCAAAGGCTTTCCAATAATTACAGAGCATTTATTTCAAACATTTCTCAAATTATTGTTGTGCCAAGAAATATCTAGGAAGCACTAGATGATCCGAATTGAAAATTAGCAATTCTTGAGGAGATGAATGCTCTTGGAAAAAATGGCACATGGAAAATAGTTGGCTTGCCTAGAGACAAGAAAACTGTAGGGTGCAAATGGGATTTTACAGTGAAATACAGGGCTGATGTCAGAATAGAGAGGTTAAAGCGAGGCTTGTTGCAAAAGGTTTTACACAAACCTATGAAATCGACCACCAAGAGACGTTCGCCCCCGTAGCCAAAATAAACTCAATTCGAGTATTATTGTCTCTTGCCGTGAATTTCAATTGGCCTTTACACCAATTGGAAGTAAAAAATACGTTCCTTAACGGAGACTTAGAAGAGGAAGTTTTTATAAGCCTTCCACCAGGGTTTAAAGAAAAACTGGGTGTAGATAAAATCTACAAATTAAGAAAGTCATTATACGGCCTCAAACAGTCACCGAGAGCCTGGTTTGAATGCTTTGGCAGAGCAGTAAGACGTCACGAATTCTGTCAAAGTCAAGCAGATCATACCATATTTTATAAACACTCAAAGAAAGGTAAAATTGCTATTTTGATTGTTTATGTGGATGATATTATCTTGACAGGAGATGATAGTACCGAACTAAAAAGACTAAAAGAAAGGCTCGTTGATGAATTTGAGATCAAAGACTTGGGTGCGTTGAAGTATTTCCTCGGAATGGAGTTTGCTAGATCTAAGGAAGGTATATTTGTTAATCAACGCAAGTATGTACTGCACTTGTTTGGAGAAACGGGTATGCTTGGCTGTAAAACAGCTGAAACACCAATGGAACCCAACACAAAATTACAACTTGCAAAGACCAAAAGTGTAGTGAACAAGGAACGATATCAACGACTTGTTGGAAGGTTGATTTATTTGTCTCATACAAGACCAGATATAGCATTTTCTGTAAATATGGTTAGTCAATTCATGCATTCTCCTGGACCGGATTATTTTGAAGCAATTTACAGAATTCTGAGATATTTGAAGGGAACTCCTAGAAAATGTCTACTTTTTAAAAAACGTGGACATCTACAAATTGAAACCTACATCGATGCAGACTGGGCTGGAAGTATAACGGATAGAAAATCAACATCCGGATACTGCACCTTTGTTGGAGGAAACCTTGTCACTTAGCGAAGTAAAAAACAAAATGTGGTTGCTAGAAGCAGTGCAGAAGTTGAATTTAGAGCAATGGCTCATGGTATTTGTGAAGTTATGTGGATTAAAAGAATGTTAGAAGAGTTGAAGGTTTTAGATTCGCAGCCCATGAAGTTATACTGCGATAACAAGGCAGCAATTTCAATCGCCCATAATCCAGTTTTTCATGACAGAACAAAACATGTAGAAGTGAATAAACACTTTATCAAGGAAAAACTTGACAATTGCCTGATTTGTATGTCATATATCCCAACTAGTGAACAGATTGCTGATGTATTTACTAAGGGGCTGCACAAGAAGCAATTTGATGTTTTAATGGACAAGCTGACTATGGAAGATATCTTCAAGCCAGCTTGAGGGGGAGTGTTGGAAAATTAAGAAGATATTCAACAGTAATTAAGCAAGATTGTATAGTTGTAAATTAGGTAGTAATTTGTTAGTGATTATAAATTAGGAATGTATTTTTATTAGGTAAACTAATTAGTAATTCTTTTCTTAATTTAGAACCATTGTAATTTCTATACGTAGGGATTAGTGTAAGTCAAAATAATTATTCAATGAATGAGAAAATCATTCCCAAACTATTCTCTCTGTTTACAGCGACCCATCCCAAGGTATTAAATCTCGATCCTCTTTACGTAATATTTGTGATAATTTAGCATTCCTTTCCCAGACTGAACCTAAACATTTTGAGGAAGCTGAAAACGATGAGTTTTGGACCTTGACTATGCAACAAGAGCTTAACCAATTTGAAAGAAACAAGGTTTTGACTTTATTCCCAAGACTTAAGGAACACTCCATCATCGGTACAAAATTGATTTTTAAAAATAAAATGGATAAGAACGGAGAAGTTCTTAGGAACAAAGCTCAATTGGTAGCCCAAGGTTACAATCAAGAAGAATGTATCTATTTTAATGAAACTTTTGCTCATGTGGCTAGACTTGAAGCCATTAAGATGTTGCTTGCTTTTGCACACTTTAAAAATTTCAAACTTTATCAAATAGATGTTAAGAGTGCCTTTTTAAAAGGCTTTATTTCGAAGGAAGATTTTGTGAAACAACCTCATGTTTTGAAAATCCTGATTTTTCAAACCATATTTACAAACTTACCAAGGCTCTCTATGGTTTGAAGTAAGCACCAAGAGCTTGATATGAAAGGCTTAGCAAATTCATGATTGAAAATGAGTTTTCAAGAGAAAAAATTGATATAACTCTTTTTATCAAGTCTCAAGGAAAAGATATGCTTGTTGTCCAAATATATGTAGATGACATTATCTTAGGCTCAACTAATGAAACTCTTTGTAAGGACTTTGCTAAGTGTATGCGGGGAGAGTTTGAAATAAGCATGATGGCAGAGCTCAATTATTTCCTTGGACTTCAAATCAAACAAATAAAAGATGGAATTTTCATCAACCAATCCAAGTAGACAAGAGATTTGTTGAAAAGGTTTGATATGCAAAAGACAAAACTAATGGGAACTCCAATATGCCCTTCAACAAAACTTGACAAAGATAAAAATGGTAAAGCAGTAAAGGAAAAACGATATAGAGGTATGATTGGCTCCCTACTCTATTTAACTGCTAGTAGACCAGATATCATGTTTAGTGTATGCATGTGTACTAGATTTCAAGCTAATCCTAAATAATCGCATTTGACTGTTGTTAAGCGCATTATTAGATACCTTTTAAGTACACAAAACCTATGATTATTCTATTCTAGAGGAATAACCTTTGAGCTATTAGGCTATTTTGATACAAACTTTACCGGTTGTAAAATTAATAGAAAGAGTACAAGTGGAACATGTCAATTCCTATAACACTATTTAATATCATGGTTTAGCAAGAAACAGAACGTAGTAGCCTTATCTACAGCTGAGGGTGAGTACATTGCAACTGGTAGCTATTGTGCACAGGTTCTTTGGATGAAACAACAACTAGAAGACTATAGTATAAGTTTAGATCATATTTCCATTAAATGTGATAACACTAGTACCATAAACATATCTAAGAACTCAATACAACACTCAAGAACAAAGCATATTGAGATTAGACATCACTTTATTAGAGATCATGTTCAAAAATGCAACATAGAACTTGAATTTGTAGGCACCGACTGCCAACTTGCTGATATATTCACCAAACCTTTAAATGAAGAAAGATTATATTATATTAGAAGAGAACTTGGTATGCTATGTGCTCCAAATTGATTCTTAATCTGCCATACTAACCGTGCATGTTCAATGCATTTCAATGCTTTTCATGTTTTAATTTGATGTGTGAAAAGTGTCGACTCAATGATAAAAAGGGTCGACACATATGTGAAAGAGCTAACTTAAAAGTATATAGTATCGGCACATTTTGTTAAAAGTGTCGACCCCAGCTATATAGTGTCGACTCGATTCGTTTATCTTGCTCTCGGTAAATTTTGGGTCGACTCGTTCAAGAAGAGTATCGACTCAATTTCATTTAGGGTCAACACAATTCATAGAGTTTATATATCGGCAATTTTTCCCACTTTTCACGCTCAAACTCCTTCAGTCACCCAAACCAGAAACCGTTTGCCTCCCTCTTCTCTCTGCACCTCTGCGGAACCTAGAGTCGACCCCTTCCCTCTCTCTCTCGTTTCGTCTCTTCCCCTTCCTCTCTCTCTCTCACCATCAATGGCGGCAAGAACTATGGGAAAGGGCAACAAATGCCCAGTCGAAGGGCCGTCCAGCCCTAGGGCCACAAAGAAGCAGAAATCAACGAAAGACAAGGCTGGAACATCAAGCGGCGCTCCAATCGAACCGTCCCTAAAGTTCTAGTATTCCAAGTTCATGAATCTCTACTTCATCTCTTTTGCGACTCGAAAGGTAATCCCCAGTCGCGCTTATTGATTTTTAGTTTTTTGATTCAATAGATGAAATTTTCTGAGTTGTTCTCCGATCTCGATTGGATAAACTTACTCCAGATCCGTGAACCTCATTACCCCACTCTTGTCAAACTTTTCTACACTCATTTCAAAATCTCTGACCCAAATGTCATGACTATCACCACTTGGGTGAATGGTATAAATATTCACTTGACCTCTAAAATTTTGAATGAGATCATCGGTCTCCCTGAGGGTCGATTGTTTGTTACTTGCAACAAGAAAAAGAGAACTATTGACGGCTTCTCTTTTCATGATGTTGTGAAACAAATTTTTGAACTCGAAGAGGTTGACCCTACCAAACCCCTTGAGGCCAACTCTTTTAAGCCTGAAATGAGAATATTGCATTATTTTGTCAATCACATTTTTCTGCCCCTATCTAGGAAATTTGGTGATGTCACTTTTATACATGTTTTCATTATGTGGTGCATCCTCGAAGGCAAGAAACTGGACCTTGGTTATTTATTCATCTCTAACATGTTGCAATCTCACTCTAAGTCCAATTCCTTCCTTCCCCTGCTATGTTTTTGACTCGTATGTTTCGGGATTTCGATGTTAACCTGTCCACTGAAAAGAGGATTCCCTTTTCAAAACATGATTTATATGGACAGTCCATTTTGAAACATATGTAGATTTCAAAAGTTGATAGTGTTTGGTCCACTAAACGTGGAAATCTTGCCTCTCCTTCCTCTGCTCCACCATCATCTAGTAGGACCCCTCTTCCTCCCTCTGCTCGTGCCACTTCTCCTGTCCCATTTGATTCTAGTTCCCCTATTCCTCCCTAGACCAGACCTGATGTACCAGGCCCCTCTTCCACCTTTGTTCCTCCTCCTCCTCCTTCTATTGCCTCTACATCTGCTCCACCTATTGGTCCCTCATCTCAAGAGTTTACAGAGCTTGTCTCCCTTGTCAAAGGATTGACTACTTTTGTGGCATCCTATCAAGCGAAAGTTAATACTGACCTCTTTGACATCGATTGTAAAATGTCCTCCACCTCAGATAAGGTTAAACATCTCGACAAAACCAACCGTACTCTGCGAAAGGAAGTTGAAAATGCTTGTGATGTTGGAATGTCGATAAGCAAGACCAGGAATGACAGTGTTGCCTCCATTGTGAAGGCCAATGTTGCTATTCTTCAGCAAGTCCGGAAGGAATACGACGAAAGAGTCGTCGTTGCTGTGCAGCAAAATACCAAGAAGGTCAAAGACCACCTCAAATAAATTCAAGAAACTTGGGCTAAACAGTTTAAGCCTAAGGAAACGAAGGCAGAGAAAGAAGCTCGGTTAAAGCGCGAGGCAAACTTGGCTTTGGCAGCCACATTTGCAGCCATGGCAGAGCAAGAGTCCAAAGCTGAAAAAGCCGCATCCTCAAAGAAAAAAGCTTATGCAAGGAAGCAAAAATAAGAAGAAAAGAAAGCCTTCAAGAAGTTCATGGATGAGCCCTGAGGACTTTTTGATGATTCCAAAAGGAGAGAAGAAAGAAGTGAAGGGGAGAAGAAAGAAGAAAGAAGAAAGAAGTCTAGTATTTTTTGTTTGTTGACTGTGTTTTGATTGAAGAAGATGTAATTTAAAAACATTTCCTTTTCTATTTTATGTTTTTGTGGTAGTGGATATGAAAACATGAAGTTCTTTATAATTGTGGGCTAGTTTTGGGTAATACTTAATATGTTGGATATATGAATGCCATATCTCAATTTCATGCCAACTGATATCATGTTCTCTATTATATCATTGCCAGTACTTATATGGTTACTGTGTATGTATGAAATATGTTTAACGCTTGGGACTTGAAATTATTGCTCATGTTTATGCTTGTTGAGTCTCTTGAACTCTTGAACACTTTAAGATGATGCACAAATTTTAATAAATTCAGAATGCTTCTGAATTAAATTTACAAATTCTCTTAAATATGTGTTTTACACTGCTGTTGAATGCCTTATTGTTGTAATTGCTTTTTTGTTTTAAGGCATGATGATAACAGAAGAACCCTTGTTAAAAATCCTTTTAAATGTTTAGAAAATGTTGTAATCATCAAAAAATTTGGAGATTGTTACCCCAAGTGTTTTTTAATTAGATTTTGATGATTTTCATAATTCATTTTCTCAATTAAATTAATTTAAAAATATTATATTTTAATATTTCCAAAAAGGTAAGTGTTGACATTACATGACTACTAAGTCGACACCTTAAGTCATGTGTGCTAACTCTTTACATCAAATGAGTTGACACTAAGTGTTCTGTCAAAGAGCATTTTGAGTCAACATAAATTGATATTTGAGTCGACACCTGAAGGTTAAGTACGCTTGAAACTCTCAAGTGTGTCGACACCATTGAAAATATTGAGTCGACACCTTAACATGTTTGTCTAAAACGTTTCAGGTATTCGTTTGAGTCAACACCAAACTAGTTTGGATCGACACCTTTAGTATTGCACTAGAATCCAGGCAGATGAGCAATATGAGTCAACACAAAAAGATTTTGAGTCGACACCTATGCAAGTCTTGCGGGATTCACTTTGGGTCGACACCAACACCATTTGAGTCGACACCAAGTAATACATCGAATTCCTGACTTCGAGAAAAATAAGTCGACACCAGAGCTTCAAGACAATTTTCGATTCCAACTCAAACGGGTCGATACCAAAGGTTTATGCGTCGACACAAAGGTTCCCTGCAGGAACAAGCTATTTGGGTCGACACCAAACGACTTCGAGTCGACCCCAAAACAACTGAGACCGTCTGCGGTTTTCTGAGTCGACACCAGATCAAAATGAGTAAACTCTAAAACTACCGAGGCTGATTGCAATTTTATGAGTCGACACCAAAACAAAGATGAGTCGACACCGAAATTCCAGTAGCTTGCCAGACAAAAAGGGTAGACACCAAAGACGATATGAGTCGACACCAAAAGTCTCTCTTGGAAAACTAAAGTAATGATTGAGTCGATAGTCGACACCAAAAGCTCCATGAGTCAACACCACCATGTGGGTGAGGAAGATGCAGAATTTGTGTCGACACAGTTGAAGAAATGAGTCAACACAATCACTTGAGGAACCAAGCCCTAGATATTTTGAGTCGACACAAAATGGTTTTAAGTCGACCCCTGCGACAAATTTCAAATCTCACGCTGGTTCCAACGGTTGAATTTCAGAGCATTAATTGACTCCACCAACCCACCAACGGTCATTTACTTCATATGGCTATATAAGGAGTTAATTTTCGAAACTTAGAAGATTTGGACACTATTCTATTGCTTGGATCAAAAGCTTAAATCTTCAAGAAAGCATTTATTGCTCATTAACTTCTCCAGCCGATTCTCACCTCTTTGTATTCATTTATTTCCAATCATTTGTAAAGAGAATGAGTGAGTAAATCTTTGATTCCCATATATTTATTGTAATAGAGGATGAGTCACCCTTAATCCTTTAAGAGAGTGTGTGATACTCTTTAAAGAAGAGCACAAGAGATATTAGAAAAAACATGGATTGTTTTGTAAGATCTTCATGAGACTGTAAAAGGCTTTGAATGCGCCCGTGAAGCATTCTATCTTAGTAGAAATTCTCAAGGGAAATCTTGAGTAGTGGACGTAGGCTTAGAAGAAGCCAAACTACTATAAATCTTGGTGTCCAGTTCATTCTCTCTCCCTCTAACCTCTTTAATTTCTTCATTGCCTTAATTCCTAATATACTTGATATATTTGTTTGAGAAATTAAAAGGTTTTGAAAAAAGTTTTTAAAATAATTATTATTGTTTTTAAAACCCAATTGACCCCTCTATTGGGTTGCCTAGGACTAACAGATAGTAAGTTGCTCTCTTTTCAGTTCTTTTCTCTCTCTCACCATCTTCTCCCCACAACACACATCACCACTACCATCTACCATTAGGCCCTTCCTCGATGACTCGATTTTCAACAACCACCCGGTCATCTTGCCGATACACTCCTTTCAATAACTAACACCACCGAAAACAAAAAAAAAAAAGCAAAAACAATCCACCCCCAATGAATATTATGGCTAGCTTGTCCCACCCCTCCAAACACACCCTTTTCGGCATTGCTCCAGAACAATGCACTATCCTAGGCCTCTCGGCACATGGAAATTCAAACTACTTTTGATGTTGAAGGGTATTTCTGAAAGGACAGGAATTCTAGGATACAACGAATTGAATCAAACACAGCGAGGAACGAAGAACAGATAACAAAAATACAATTATACTACGTCGATCCGTTCGGGCGAATGCAAGGTGTCCAAACAAAATCCGTACAGAAAACCCTAGTTTTTTTCGAACCCCAAAATAGAAACCCGGCACACCCACAAGGCAAAATAAGGATTATACCTGTGTGATTCATCTAGTTTAATCACGTTTCTGTTCTTGAACTTGAATCCAAAAATCAACAAGGCAAGCCGGCAATCTCGTCTCTGCTTTGATCTTCTGCTGTATTCCCAACTGCCGAAACAAGAATAGAGTGTGGGCTCTGATCCTTCTTGTTCCAAACCCTGTCTGGCTACCTTTCCTTTTTTTGGTTCTCACAATCTATGGAAACTCTAAGAGACTAAATAATATCATCTACTGGCGGCCATGGTAAAAATAACATATATATAGACTACAACATGGACTTAATGAGTAAAAAAGGCACGGGCTTCTAATGTAATTAGGAAAAACCACTTCAACCCAGAAGCAATTTTTCAAAAACATAAATTACAAATCATACCACTAAAGAATTGTAATTGAACTCCTGACCTTATTCTCAAAACCGAACTTTCGAGCTCCAGTTATTAAATGCTTATTTTCTCTTCCACGTTTAGATTACAGATACCCATCGATTAAATTAAATTACTGATAATTATATTTAATCGACCTTTTTCATAATCCCTTAAGACCTTCCGCTTAACTCATTTGATATGTCGGATTATAAAATCCACTTGCAAGATTTGACATAATCAAAACTTGTAAGCTTCCTTAAGGGGGTATCATCAATCCCTATTCAGGGCGCGGATTCTGTTAATAATTAATATTCACCATATAAGTAATGTCGTTATCCAACTCACTGGAATTAAAGACCTGTAAAAGATTGCACTCTTTAATGAATCAAAATAACGAACATTAAATATACATGTATAATAATTATTTCAGTATTAAGAGCATATGCACTCATAATAACTGTGAACTGTAAATTAATTTATATAGTCAATATAAAATTAATTACCCCAATGTGGTCCTATTTAATATACACAAAGTGTACTAGCACAATGAGTCAGAATTACAGTCGAAACTATACCATTCCCTATAATCAAAACAGACCTACTAAATCACTGTGCTATAGCTGTCACGCCCCAAAACTCAGGTCACGCGAATCACCCAAGAAAACCCGTTTTGAGATACCAAGATCCATCAAAACCACCCGAGCTAAGACAGGTCCAAGAGCGTCAACGAAAGAAAACTTAAAACCTTTATAAAATGCGCTTCCGAGGGTTTATTTTATATAAAAGAACAGCCCAAAAGAATAAGGTCACGGTCCCTAAGAGCCAAGCTTTTAAAACAACCAAAGAAAATTTTCAAAAAAAATGCCTAAACCGCTCGAGCGGTCTCTGCAAGCCCACTGGTTTTTCACTCGAAACACAAAAACAGAATGGTTTCCATGACCGCTCGATAGATCGCTCGAACGGTCTATCGAACGGTCTGACTCTGGACACTTTTTCAAAACACCACCTTTGAAAGCTCAACACTTCAACTTTTTCTCATTCCATTTTGAAAACCTCCAAGGCAAAACAAGCCAACAAAAACAGGTTCAAAAGCACCCTCGAAGCACAAAGTTAGATATAAAACATAAAACCAACCGAAAACGATAACCGTTACTTACAAATATGAAAACATACAACCAACCCATGATTCCTCTCACAAGCATACAACATACATGCATGGATAATAAAGCCTCAAGGCTTATACAACATGTTTTCAAATCCAAAACATACAACTTCATTACATGATCTGAATACAAAATGGTATAAACAACCAATCAACAAAACTACTATGACAACAAAAGAGTTAATCTCTTCGCCACCTCCGGGGCTCACCGAGATCAATTTGTATGATCAAATTCACTTGAAAGTTTTTAAAATCCCACAACGTGAGTCGAAACCCAATAGAAATAGACTAGCATGAAGTAAAAGCATAACATGCAATAACGAATTATATGAACTCGACTACTCGAGCCTCAAAACGGTTTTCCATTCTTAAAACTACAAATTTTCATATAATCCCATAGCATCCATAGTTTATCAAATGTAAACGTGTTATTTTCCAACCAGGTTTCTACAACTCACAATGATTCCTACATACCAACTCTGTCGCATCGGAGACAAAGGTAACAACTATAGACTCTCGCCCATTAGCCCAGGTCCAGAGCATCCAATGAGCCACTAGGTAATGACAAATTCTATACGAAGCTACAACAACAAACACTTCCCACTTGGGTAATCACTTCATTTACGGGAATTAATCCAAAGGAACGAAGCACCTACTTGCGCAAATTTTTGAACTTTCACCGAGGAGCAACGGAAGCCCACATACACATACATTGTTACGGCGCATCTATAGAATCATTAAAAAGGCACACAGGTTGACTACGAACACGTTTGTAAAACACACAGCCATGTATAAACATCCAATGACATCCAACCACGTCGTCCATAAAATCATGGGAAATCGACCAACATTTTTAAAATGTTTCTACCATCCAACCGAATCGTTTAAAAACCAAGGCTTAACCCCAAGGGTTAGCTCCGAACCTCCAAAACCATGTTTTCGCAACATATACACACCCTTCCGTTTTTTTTTTTCAAACTCATCTTTTCGAAAACCACAAACCCCATGTCCACCAATTTTGTAGTAAACCATAAAAACGCATAAAAATGCTTTTTATCCAACTAAACGAGGTTTAAACACAAAGTTAAACATTTATAGTATTTCAAAATAGTAAAAACGCGTATAAATCACATGTAGCACCCTTTTAAAGCAAGATAGTCTAGAATTCTACCTCCAAGAGTTAAAAACTCAACGCTTTAAACACCAGCGAGAAACCGAAGTCGCCAAAACGAGTTTCTGTTCGGATGAACACGAAGCCCACGGCGCGCATAACAAGGATCAACTATCACCACACCAAAAACCAAGCTCGAACCAAGCTAAAAGCTAGAGAGAAAGCAGAGGATTTGGATGTTCTCTTGAGAGGGAAAGAAAAAAGCTTGCAAGAGAAGTTTCGGTGTGAGAACCAATGCCACTAGCTGGCATTTAAGCACCCCACGCAGACAGACTGCTCGAGCGATCTAAAGATCGATCGAGCGGTCCTGCCTAGAAAAGTTTTCCAACTTTCTGCTGCGATGCCCAACAGGACCGGTATAGAAGCCAACGTACATTATAAGCCAACACATGCATAAAACATATAAAAACATATTTTTCTATAACAATTAAAACGATAATCAACATGTTACATATAAATATAACAAAAACAAAAGGAACCGGGTCTCACAACAGCCGTACCGATAGTGTGTTCAATTCCATCTAAAACTGTAAATCATAAACTTATATTCTATAAGAACCGATAATCTGGTCTTCCGTGTGTAAGTCAAACTCTGCACACCAGATTAACTACTATGTAGAATAAATGAATAATAAAACGCATGCATTGCTCATACAAATTCTCATTAAAATGGAAAAATAATTTTTATTAATAAATAAAAATAATACCAAAAATCTAATACATGGTTTTTAGTATACAACCCTAACAATTTCTGCATAGAATCTATTACTTAGTGCGTGGCTCAACAATTTGATGCCCACTAACTCAGAGGCCTTTTTATCCCTTTTACCACTGCTCAACCTCGATTGTGTTGACTCTTTTATAAAATATACATACCAAACCGACTCACCATGGTGCCCCCTTTATTCGAATGGACAGGAAAGAGATTACCATCACTAGCACCACTATTTTTGTGGCCCTCCCATGCCCTACCTCTCTACTCTCCTTGTCCCCCTTTTTCGAGGGGCCCATTGACGACGCCATCATCTAGAACGTGTGGCGTCCACTTCAATGATCCTAACCATAAATGCACTCATCATGCCTACCTCCCTGCTCGTTTGTGGTTTGTTTGAATCAGACCTTCATGCCAATGTTTTACCCTCTAGTCTGAAAGACGAGCAACGTGACTCTTTCTTGCATACCTTGTATGCCTTCCACTGGGACTTCCATCCATCCATTCCGAAGACACTATTTTCTTTGATAACAATGCATCTCATTTGTTAGCCTCTGTTAGCCTCCGTTAGCCTCCAAGTTAGGGAGGGGGGAGATGTATCCTTTCTTTGGTTTTTTCCTCCCCTACTTGCCTTCTTTTCCCGATCTGATTTCTTCCCTTGATCTTTTTTATGGTCTTTATCCTGTATTTCTTTGTGAGGTGCCAGTAGGCACACCACCATTTACGTTGGGGGAGTTGTCTTACATGAGCTACATGCACTTGTTTTCTTCCTTTTTTTGTAAAAAATAAATAAATAAATAAAGAGTCCGCAAGTCTCTAAGCTATTTCAGCCTCATGCTTTAGGCAGTGGAGTTAGGACGTGTTCTACCATTCTCTTTAGTGTGTATGCCCATAGGATAATTTTCTAATCCTATTGTAAGGCATTCCATTTGCATCCATGGCCGACATTATTTTTTTGCACATAAATAGCTATATAAGTGCATGTTTAACTGATAAAGAGGCATGGTTTGATACCTTGATGAGCATTTCGGGAGACTAATGACCCTTGGTGAACTTTTGAAGCCACTCATTTTGTTTGGAAGTTGTGTCTCTTACTCTTACTTTTCTTAAAAGCGCATCTACTTGTTGTAAAGCTTCATTTTGTTTGGGTTTATTTGCCTACAAAGGCATTTCGAGTTATGACTCGAGTAATGCACATAGCACTTGTACTTGAAGAGTGGCCCTCACTCAAATCATTTGCACATCTGTGTATTGAGAATTAAGGTTATAGTACCGTTGGAACACCCGGTCGTAAGATAGACGACTACTTGGCCAATGTTAAATAGGATTGCGTGTGTTGGGAATGGTATTAATGCGTTGTGCCTGTTAAGCCGTATTATGATAAATGATTATATTGTGTTGTGGCTGTTAAGCTGTATTATGAGAAATGGTTATACTGTGTTGTGGATGATAAGCCTTAGATTTCTATTGTATATGAGATGTGGCTGTTAAGCCTTACATTATACCTTTTTTAAAGGAGAATTATTTTATAATTTATGAGGCAAATATGTTAAGATGAATGCGGTGTTTCTCATCTTTTGATAAAACTTGATGAACCGTCTTTACAAAGATGTTTCAGTGTTCGTAGACTGACTGTTCGGTTTCATCTTGTTCATTATAATACTAAATACGCTCTCCTGTAACCTTTGTTGTTGCAGATAGCAGGTTCCGCTAGAAGTTCGGTCCACCACTGTCGACGTCTTAGGCTTAAGCTCGAAGCTAAATGTCGTTCTTTTTATTTTCGTAGTATGGTTTTGTAATTATAAGACACTTCATGTTGGAAACTATGTAACTTTTGGTTTTGAGTTGTGAAATCTTCTCCATTGCCATTTGAGTCATCCAGTTGTTCATTCATCCTCGATAGATGGCCTAAATTGCTCGAATATGTGCTTGACATTGCATCTAAGCCTGGGTCTGCTGCGCAACGGCCCTCTGTATATCAGTAATTGCCCTCATTAGGGCTGTCAGATTCAGCTCATTCTCTGACATTTCAGATGATTCAGGTGCTCATTCGGATATCCTGTAAAGTCTGCCTGTTTCTGACCGAGCCCAAATGAGATGCATTAGCATGGCTTATTGGCATGCCTTTTTTGGTTTTTGTGATTAGGATTGACTTTTTTATGTAAGGGTATTATAGTAATTTTGCTTGAAAAAAAGATAGGGTGTTTCGAATATGTATTGCCTTTTTTCTTGGATTAAGAGATGAAAAAAAAAAGTTAGCTTTTTTTTTTAAACCAAACAGTGCCGCTTAAAAGCCGATTTCTTTTGCAAAAAAAAAAAAAGTTTAAAAGCTAGCCCAAACAGGCCCGGAGTATCCCTTGAGCACTTATAATTCTCCTATGTTAATGAAAGGATGTTTTTGAATCGAACTTGTATTGATATTTTTGCTCTTTGATGTTCTAAGCCCTATTGTTTTTCTTTGAGGCCACTGAAATCTGGCGAGATCATTCCCCCACTATAAGGTTGAGTACCTTGCGGGAGCGGGGTGTGACATTAGTTCCACCTCATTACCAGTGTCACTCAACCTAGTACGGTTATCAAACACAACCTTCAATTTTTTTATGAATTCTTGAAACACTCTTTTTGAGGAAGTACACATTACACTTATTACTTAGGAAGCATGGATACGGATACGATACGAGATACGGATATGATACAATACGGATACAGCGATACGGTAAAATTAAAAAAGAAAGTAGAATACGGATACGGCTAGGTTACGTTTGTAAAAATATTATTTTTTATTTTTAGTAAAGTATTATTTATAAAAATAAAACTCAAAGTAACAGTAAATTTATTTGGCTGTTGCAACCGAGCATTTAATACATGACAAATAATCAAACCATTACAAATAAAAATAAATCACAAACTTATCACGTATTAGGGCTAATATAGTAAAAACATATAACAAATTAAGAATTTAAAGCAAAAAATACCCAAGAAAAATTAAATAATATAAAAAATTAGAGCCTCGCGTATCTCCGCCGTATCCTTCCTATATCCCCTACGTATCCGAGCCATGTCCGAAATTCAAAAAAAATAAAAAAAAATTATTAGATACTTATTTAGCGTATCGAATACGTATCATACCATATCGGGCACATATCTCTGATGTGTACTGGGCCTATTTTGAAGTATACGTGCTTCATATCTTATTACACAAGGCTTTATGAATCGTATTCTTCAACCGAGCAGGAAACCACTCCGATCCTTAGCCAAGGAATGCTTGGGCAGTTTGAAGATATTAGTATTTGCGAATGGAGTGAGACTTGAGTTCAACCTTGTTTTCCATTCTTCCTTCCAATATGGAAATATTCCCTTCTAAGTTAGGCATTCTATCTCTATCTAATCATCTCAACAAAAGTGTATACCCAGAATTAGAATTATCAGTCCAACTCATTATGTTTGATTGTATGCTCTTATCAGAGCTGCGTTTTAACTACATGCATGAGGTACTTATAAATGCAGAATTTCAAAACTTTAAAAAAAAAAATGAATCCAAAAAATTAGCAGTAATGAGACACATTGCTGCTGGGGTGTGAGAAAATGGCTGGTATGTTAGTTATTGAATTTCGATAATTTTTAGTAGCTGTGACTTGTGAGTTGTGACAAAGGGGGAAGGGTCACAAAATCATTCTGAATCAATATTGAACTCAACTGATTTGTTTTCTTTAGAAGAACAAGGACAAAATTAAGCACACCTTATAACTATAGCCTTAAGAATTTGGGAGTTCATGAGTCCCCTTCCCAACCCCCTCCCCCACCCAAATGCAGCACTTTTCCTCAGTTCTTTCACATCCAACTAACAATAATTGGGGCGAGCGTAACTAATTTACAAGGTAGACAGAAAATCAAGATGCTTGAAGAATTAAACTAGCGAACTTTGCTACACATATGTGAAGTCAAAGACTGCAACATTCCGAAAACAAAATAAAAATTACAGGAATGAAATTCACTCAAAAACTTCCCACCTTACAAATCAATACATATATTGCTTTCAAAGAGAATCGATACATTTAAATCCATCCATGAATCTGCGCAACAGAAGTATGTACGGAAAAACTTACTTGTAACCATGATCTTGCTTGCGATAGGATAATCAAAGAGAAAGGCATGGAGCCTTAAAGATATGGGTTTGGTACGAATTTGCAGATTTTTTCCAGCAGAGGGCTGGGGGCTTGCCAAGGAACCGAACCAAACGCCCGTGCTCATTTCTTTAATTTTTACACATAGAATGTGTATTATCGTCCATGTATAACAAGTGTTTGGTCTACGTTAAAAAGTAAGCTCCTTGGCGTTTTTACCCTTCTTCAAAAAGAAGTTTGTCATTTGGTAAAGAAAGTTCTAAGCTAGGCCTTTTTTGGCCTTTTTTCTTAAAATCACTAGGCCTTTTTTCTTAAAATCACTTGTTTGTGATAACTTTAAGGGTGATTCTAAATACGCATATATAGGGAAAAAGGGTGGTTCTAAATACGCATATGTAGGGAAAAAATTGTTCTGACTAAACTCAACCTAACACTATAACTCAACTTAACGCATTATTTACTCATCATGTAAGGTGGTGACAACTCACAAGGTCAAATTTAAACACTCTCTCTCTCTCTCCTTATATGCTCTCTCTCTCTCTCTCTCTCTCTCCACCATTGAAGATCTTGGAGCCCTTCTTCTTTCTTCTCCATTTTGGAGACCTTGGACTTCAAATCTCACAAAGCTATAAGAAGGAAGATTGTTCTAGTCGACAGGGGCTTCGCATCCAACCGAGTTGAATTTTATTTTGGTGAGTTCGGGTTTGTCGGGAAGGTTCGAGTTTCGAGTTTTTAACTCTTCAAAATAGGATTCTAAACTATTTATGGATCTTTGTCATGAATGTGTAATTTGGTGTTTTCTTTTTTATTAAAATTCCTCGAGGGTTGTTGGAATATGATAAACCTTGTTTTTAAAGAAAAACATGAATATTGTCTTTTGATGCATGTAGGAGATTGGTTGTATGATTGTGGACCTTAAATTCAAAATAAGTTTTTGATTTAGACCGGATTATTGAAATGTGGTAAATATAAATTCTTAAAATAGAGGTTATACGTGCAAGGCTATGTTTTGATAAATAAAAATAATTTTGTTAATGTACTGGGGCAATGTGATGTAGATAATGTGGGTTTGACTAACTCCTCAGTGAAAGACTGAAAACTTGCACCAGATTGGGTGCCCTAACTTTCGGTTAATCTTGTGAAAGAATGTAGGAGTGCCCTACCCTTTAGTGTGACCGTAAAAGAGTGCAGGGGTGCTCTACCCTTCAATTGATCCATAAAAATGTGCAATTGTGTGGAAAACTATAACACCTATATAATAGCTTGCTTATCGGTGCCTTATGGTGGCCCGATAGTGAGGGCAATGTATAGCAATTTATAATTATCAATTGTTATCTCGTGTGGCAAGTCGGTACCTAACTAAACCCACAGTTAAAATGTTAAATGTTGTAGACACCCGGTATTTAAATAAAAGAAATAATAAATAGTAATTAGATTATAAAAAGATTTGAAATATAATTCCTAACAAAATCTTATACTTAATTTTAAAATCAAAATTCAAAAACTTACATCTATTAAAAATTCTAGTAATCAAAAATTGAAACAAAAATCTATTATATAGTTAGAAATTTTTTGTAAAATTTTTAACTACACCATAATTCATAAAAATACATTAAAAATTTATACCAAAATTTTTAAATTTTTTTGAATTAAAAATTTTATATCAAAAATTTTACGAGGTATAAAAAAAACCCAACCTTACACTTTTTAACATTTTAAGAGTTGGGGCACGTGCAAGGGATATCTGTCTCTCCATTTCTCTTATAAATAGCCCAGTCCCATTCAAGTTTAGCCTATAATTTTAAATAGCGGTTTTGAGATACGTTGCGGTAACGGTCGCAGTGTAACGGTATTGAAAGTATCGAATGATACGTATCGGGAATCGGGTGTCGCGAACGTGAATTTTTTAAAATCATTAGCATCAATTCTAAAAGTCTATTATTTTTTTTTAAAAAAAAACTTTCTAATTTAAATATTTGTCACATTTGAATTAATACTTTGAATCTAGATATGTAAAAACACAAATATAAAAAAAAAATTACATATCTTAATAGATCTAGAAGTTTTTGCAATTAATAAAACTCAATAGAAAATCTTAAAAAACATGCTATAATAGTCTTTTACATATAATATCATCTTTTTTATAATTAAAATATTAAATTTTATTTAAATTCAATTAATCTATTTTATTATAAAAGATAATTTTTTACATCTTTTTTTTAAAATCGAAAATAAAATATAATTATCTTTTAAAGTTAAAAAGCAATCCCAGTCACTGGACCCAACTGGTTCCCTTTTAAAGTTGAAGGGAACTGTTTTGTAGTAGTGCAATATCCCATTCACCGGCTCCCTTCTTGTTTGCACCCAAACCAAAATCAGAGAACAAAAATGAGATACAGAGTGTGTTCGTGTTCGGCAACCACGACGATTACGTCTGCAAAAATCGGGGCTGTTAGACAGGAGATGAAGCTCGTCGGACCCAACCGGCGACCACGACGACCAGATCTACAACAATCAGTATCGTCGTTCCACCGTTACAGATCAAAAGAAGCTCGAGTTATGCGCGAACACAACGAATCTTGGCAGATCTATGAAGGATCTTGCAGATTTGTGAGTTTCACCAACGAACACAACATAGGAATGAAGGATGTTGCAGATATATGAAGGTGCAAAAACGAATCGTTCCTCTTTTAGTTGAATCAGTCCGATTCGCATACAAATCGGTAAAATATCCTCTACACACCGATACGTATCGCGTACCCACCGAGTTATGCGCAAAAAATGTTCTCACCGAGATATCGGTCCATATCTGACTCGGCCCTCATGTTTTCCACTACGTAGCGCCCGGTTCGCTACGAACCGACCGATATTCAAAACGCTGGTTTAGCCACACCGAACATTGAGAGAGAGCAACTGAGTAATCTCATAAACATTAGAGGGAAGAAATAGCTTCTGCATAAAGAACCTGAGAAGGAGAAAGGCGATAGAAAAAGAGAATAAGAACCAGATGCGCGCCACCTCCCCCACCGCGAGACCACCACCCTCAAGCAGGGTTCTAATTGAGATAACGGAAGACGTATCGGTATCGATGATTGTGGCTTTGGAATTTAGGAGTCAAAAATAAAAAAAATTAAAAATATTTTAAAAAATATTTTAAATACCTTAAAAACTAAATTTTAGAAAATTTCTTTCTATTAAAAATAGAGTCGCCACTTAGTTTTTGAGAAAAACTAAAAAAAATAAAAAAAATGGTCACTGATCTTTCGAAAATGTTAACCAAAGAAAAAGAGTTCGGGGGTTAAAGTACGAATCGGAGAAGGTGTTAGGTACTCCGTTTGTCCAACCAAAAAGTTGGCCTATACTAATCATCATTGGTTCTTTAATAGAATTTTTTAAATGCATGTAAATAAAAAAAATGGAGGTAAAGAGAGAACATTCAAAATCAAGTATAGAAAATATATAAAATATGTACATAATATTTTAAAACAAATAAGTGTCAAAAGAAAAAAATTCTAAGTCCTATAACATATAATATCTATCTAAATGATTCATAAAACATATTTACATGCAATATTCACAAAAATAAGCTGACTATCATGATTTGCATAAAATAATAAAAGCATGCTAGAAATTATCAAAACTACCTAAACATGAGTTTTCTACCAAAATAGACTAAACAAGTCTAAACATGTGTTTAAAGAGAATTGTCAAAAACATGCATGATTAAAAAATAAACTAAATTAACATTAAAGGCAAAAATTAAATGTAAAAAAAATGCATGAAAATTATATGCTACAAGAAAGCTTATGAGAGTTTTATAACAAAGAGAATTTTGAAAGTTTAAAGAAAAAGAAAAAAGAAAAACATACTAAAATGAAAAAGGTAGAAGATGTTATTAAGGTATTGAAAAAAGAAGAAAACCTAATTATTTACATTTTTTGATGCATTTTTATGATTTTTGGGTTTTAATAAAATGAAAAAGAAAGGAAAACATTATAAAAGGAAAACTAATCTTAAAAAAAAAAAGAAGGTTTTGAAGAAGTTATTAATAAAAGAAGATCTAACTTGTTCACATTTTATATTTGTAAAGAAAATAAAAGAAAAAAAAAAGAAAATGAAAGAAATAAAACAAATAAAAGAGTTTTAATTTTATTAAAAGAGAAGATTATAATGTCATTTAAATATGGAAGTTAGCTTAAAAATCTTTTGTAATTTTTAGATTTGATAGAATAAAGAATAATAAAACTAGAAGATAGAGTTTTAAAAGAAAATAAATACTAACATCAAGAGAAAAGAAATGCTAAATGGAACTTTACAAAAAAATTATAGTTAATAAAGAGATTAAAATGCTACATTATGAGTAGAATAATGCTAATGACAAAGTAAGAAAAGTAAAATAAAATGAATGCTATGGAAGAAAATTACACTATTATAGAAAGAAGAAGTTAGGGAAGTAATACTATACTAGAAAGAAAATTAAACAAATAATTAAATTAGAATTACAAGAAAATAAAATAAAATGAAGTACTTAGTAAAAGAAATTAGACTAACTAAAATGAAGAAAAAGAAAATGGATTCTAAAACACTAAATTAACATAACAAGAAAAGTAAAGGAAATTTAAAATAAATGCTAATAAAGAAGATTAAACTAATACTAACAAAACAAAATGAATTTTAAAAAAAAAACCATTTAACTTAAATGTGAAATGTAGTATTGATTACCGCATTCACATAAATGTAGGTGCATTTTTATAACAATTAACAATATTATTAAATTATAATTTTTAAAGAATATTAGCACCATTTAATGATTTAATAAGCTTAATATAGATGAGTAAAAGACTAAGACAAGTAAACTAAATAAACTAAAAAAAATTTTAAACTTAAACATAAATGAAATAATTATAAATAATAAAAGAAACAATAGAGATAAAACAATTAAAGTAACCCGGTCACTCCAAAAGAGAGAAAATGGAGCTAGAAGGACCGAGAATCCAAATAAGTTACCTAAATTGTCGGGGAATCCTCAAGTTGTGGAATATGCCTCGGCGTACCAATCCTCGGGTGAAAATCCAAGCTAGGGTTGCAATGTAGGAGTTGGAAGGCTTGGATCTCGGTATCTCGGCAGGGGTTTGGCGTTGGGGCTCAGGATCGCTCGATGTATCGGCAGAGTCTCTCTCACTCAAAATTCATACTGAAAACGTACGCTGCGGTACGGTATTTATAGAATTCTTCAACCAATGAGATGCTGCCACGTTTTAAGATATGTCAGGCCATTTGGAGTTGGCGGCCGCCTCACTGAAAGTTGGCGGTCGCTAGGTTGGAAAAGGTTCCATAAAGATCTATTGGCGGCCGCCATAATGTGAGTTGGTGGTCGCCATGTTGGAGTTGGCGGCCGCCACTTTTAGCTAGGGTTTCCAAGAGGTTCTATTGACGGCCGCCATAATGAACATGGTGGGCACCACTTCTGGCAATGACTTTGGCAACAAGTTATCGATGGTTAGGTACAATTTCATTGGTTTGAAGGTTTTTGATGTTTGGGTTCAAATACCGAGCTTGGATTACTTCCCGAGGATCGTACTGAGGCACTATTCCACATGTTTTCATTATCGGATTCGCCTAAGATTAGGCGGGGTCAAATTGGAGTGTCTATAGATGGCTTCTCCTCTTTCTGCATGGATTGAGGCATTCTCCCATATTGAACGTTTAAACTTTGCCCCTTTTGGCCTCAATGCCCTTTTCTCACTGAGGACCGTGAAGATTAACAGACCTTTACTGTTAGTTGCTGCAAAACTGTAGTATTCGCAGTCTCACGTCTTTCGATTCGACCTTGAAGAGCTATGCCGGACTGTAGAAGAGTTCGCTATTATCTTAGATTTGGCATCACGAAGCTCAATTGCTGTTCCCACTTTCTTTCTCTCGACTCGAGAGCAGGTGACACAGCTTTGTGGTCTATCTAGGATGGAGGCCTCTCTTTTGACACAAGATGACTGCCTCGACATACCTTGGATCATTGATAGATTTTGTCTTACCGGTGACCTCAGTGACCTCGACTTTTAGTTGTGGCGACGCTATGCACTTTGCTTTTGTCTTCTTGCCCAGTATCTTCTTGTCCCTTCTGATGGGTGAGTTAGCTGTGCATTGGTTGACATTACCAGTCAGATGTGGATGGGGAAGGACTTTGTACCACTTGTTTTAGTCGAGACACTACTAGGTTTAGATGCTGTTTATCGTGGTGAGACCACCACCTTTGCTGGTATCCCTTTACTTCTTCAGGTAAGCTCAATCACTAAACTCTCTGTCACACTTCAAGGCTTTTCTCTTACTGTTCTAACTTTTACTGCAGATCTGGCTGATGGAGAAGGTGAATCTCATACAGAAACCACCTACTAACCGGCACAGTGCTGCATCTTTCCTTTACCGTCCCCGTTATCAGATATGTGATACCGAGGCAGCCTGGCGGCAGTACCTCTTCTCTCTGACTGGCCCAAATATCACCTGGCAGTGCCCTTGATGGCGGATTTCAGCCATAACTCTGACCACTATGGATATCCTTGTGTTCTGCTTGTTGGTATTCGTCAGACTACCGTCTATTATCCATATAGGATCATGTGGCAGTTCGAGCAAAGCCAAATTATTTTTCCTAGTATTTGAGGTCGTTTATTTTCTTCTGCACTACAGGCTCCATTTCTAGCACAGTATCAGGATGCCTGGCCTTCTCGTTCACGTTTGGAGATACAGGAGCTGCAATGTCCCGAGCTTTCTGCTGAATACAAGACATGGCTGATGCAGGATTGAGAGAAGAAGGATAAGGAAGAAGGAAAATAAGAAGCAAAGAGGAGGAGAATTTGAGGCCTCTTGCTTTGTCTTAAAGATTTCATAGCTTTCCTCTTTTGTTTGTAGAGTTTGGGACTTGCGTGCCCTCCCTTTAAAGACTTTGTAGCTCTAATTAAAGCAATGAGAAACTCCCACTTTATGCTTAGAATGGTTTGAATTTGTCCAAAGTTTGAACGACTTTATTATCAAAATTCAGAAACAAATTTGCACTGGTCTTACTTAGATTCAAAAATGGTTAAAAAGAATGTGGCCAGACTTCTTAGAAGAAGCTGCATACGTATCCCAAAAAGGTGAAATTAGGCCTTAACGTAGTTTGGGCCCGATTTACACTCGGGTATTGATACTCTCCTTTTGTGATGCCCTAACTTTTGCCAAAGCCGCAATTTCGGGTTTTCGGCCTTGCAGGCTGCTCTAACTTTTGCCTGAGTTGTCTTTTAGATTTTTAACTCAGCGAACTTTTATTTTATTTTTAGTTTTACCTCAGGGATAATACTTTTTGAGCCGGTCGAGGTTAACTAGAGTGGAGAACACATTGCCATCCAAATCCATAATAATGACGGCACCATCAGTCATGATGGTTTTGATGAGAAACGGTCCGGACCAGTTTGGCTTGAACTTGCCCCTCGGGTCAAAGATATGAGCTCTGATTTCCTTAAGAACCAAATCATCTTCTCTCAAGTCCCGGGTCTTGACTTTTTTTACTGAACGCTCGAGCTATCCTTCTCTGGTATCCTTGTACATGAAACAGAGCCTGCAATCTTCTTTCATCAAACAAGAGTAACTCTTCCATCCGGTTCCTCTGCCATTCCTATTCTGAAATACTGGCCTCGGCCATTACTCTTAATGAAGGAATTTTCAATTCAATGTGAAGTACAGCTTCTATCCCGTACACTAAAGAGTATGGTGTAGCTCCAGTTGAGTTTCTAATTGACGTTCGGTATCCCCAAAGTGCAAATGGTAGATGCTCCGGCCAATCCTTGTGTGAGTTGATTGTCTTTTGCAGAATTTTCTTGATGTTTTTGTTTGCTGCCATAACTGCTCCATTGGTCTGCGGCCGATATGGTGAGGACTTGTAGGCCACTATCTGGTATTCCTCAAAAAGATCTAGGACCACTCCTTGAAAATGTGATCCATTATCAGAGATGACCTCGTGCGGGATCCCGTATCGTCAAATGATGTTCTGCCTGATGAACTTAGCAACATGAGAGGCCTTCAATACTGAGTAGGAGGCTGCTTCCACCCACTTGGTAAAGTAATCAATGGCCACTAGAATGAACTCGTACCCATTTGACGCCTTTGGTGTTACTCTGTCAATCACATCGATGCCCCATACTGAGAATGGCCATGGTGACGTTAGGTTATACAGTTGAGATGGGGGAACATGCATAAGGTTTACGTGAATCTGACACTTATGACACCTCTGCACAAACTGTAAGCAGTCTGTCTCCATTGTCATACAAAAGTATCATTGTCGTAGGATTTTCTTGGCTAACATGTTTTCGCTCATGTGTGGCCTACAGACTCCCGCGTGTATCTCTTTCATCAACTCTTGGCCTTCTTTAGTATTAACACACAATTTATTGACCCGGAATACCCTCGTTTATATAGTCTACCACCGCAAATAATGAACGGTGCAGATAGTCGTCGTATCGCCCTTTTGTCTTTTTTGCTAGCAAACTTGGGGTATTTTCTTTTCTCCACGAAGTTCTAAATGTCAAAGTACCATGGAAGGTCGTCAGTGCTTTTCTCGATTGCGGCCGTCGTCTTGTATGCCTGTTTCTTTCCTGTTCAATTATCAAAGGCCTCATTCGAACTCTGGATGGAATGTCAATCATGGATGCTAGGGTGGCCTGTGCATCAGCGAACTTGTTCTGCAGTCTTGGTACATGGGTAAAGATCACTGACTCAAAACACGGTATCAGTTTCTCTATCTCTTGATGATAGAGAACCAAAGTTAAGTTCCTGACCTTCCATTCCCCGAATCTCTGATGACTTCCAGCTTCTTTACCCTTAGTTCCAGGGCTGCCTCCAATCCAACTAATCATGCTTCATACTCAGCTTGATTGTTGGTGACTTCAAAATTTATCTTTAATGACAAGGTGACGTGTGATTCATCGGAAGTGACAAGAAGGACTCCTATTCCATAGCCATACTGGTTGGATGCGCCATCGAAATATAGAGTCCACTTGTCATCCTTGACTTTCATCAGCTGTTCATCCAGAAACTGGAACTCTGTGTCTTCGCCTCCTTCTACGGGTTGATCAGCTAGGAATTCTGCCACTGCTCTGCTCTTGAATGACTTTTGGGTGACATACTTAAGATCAAACTCTAATAATAGCAACAACCACCAGGCCAACCTTCCTGTCAGTGCCGGCTTCTCGAACAAGTATTTCAAAGGGTCAATTCGAGAGATGATATTCACCGCGAAAGACAGCATGTAATGTCTTAATTTTTGAAAAGCCCAAACCAAGGCCGAGCATGTCTTTTCCAATGGTGTGTACCGTATTTATGATCATGTAATCTTCTTGCTTAAGTAATAGACAGCCTTTTCAATTCCAGCTTCTCCTTCTTGTGCCAGCATATATCCCATAGCTGAGTCAGTCACTGATAAATAGAGGATCAGTGGCCTACCAGGTTCGGGAGAAGCTAGAATAGGTAGATTTTGCAGATACTGTCGTACGACATCAAAGGCATCTTGGCATTTCTGATCCCATTCAAATTCGACTCCTTTCTTTAGAAGACGACAGAGTGGCTCACAGGTAGTTGTCAATTTTGCTATGAATTGGCTTATAAACTGTATTTTACCCAAAAAGCCCCTAACTTCTCGCTCAGTCCTCGGAGAAGGCATTTTCAAGATTGCCTTGATCTTTGAAGGATCAACTTCAATGCCTCGTTGGGTGATCATAAATTCAAGCATCTTTTCGGTGGTGACCCCAAAGGCACATTTCTGTGGATTAAGCCGCATCTTGTATTTTTGAATCATTTCGAAGAACTTTCGTAGTGCTACAATGTGGCCATCCCGATCCTTGAATTTGATTATCATACCATCCATGTACACTTCGACCTCAGGATGAGAGAGAGGAGACACCAAACAAATGAAATAATAAACAAGTGCGAACCAGTTTTAAACCAGCCAGACAAAGGGATCGATCGATTCGTCTCATGATCGATCGATCGGTCATGAGCAGACTTCGATTCTTTTGAGCAGAGAGGCAGAGAAGCTGAGAGATACCAAAGACCACTTGATTAACAGATCAATCGGTCTGAAAAAACTAAACTAATAATAAAAAAACGAAACAAGAGAAAAGAAAAGAAAACAAAAACTCTTTTTGATGGGAAAAAAGAACACTTGTATTAAGAAAGAAGGACCCAGAAGTAGTCCAGCATGTATGTATGATATGTTCAATGACAAACCCAGAGACAAAACCAACAATCACTGTTGTTATGGCACACTCATATAAGAGAAGTAATACATTTAGAATAAATTCTATGATAGAAAGCGAGTATGTGCTCTGATTTGAACAAGTATACCAAGTTTTAGCACATATAGAGGCAAACGATACGACTTACTGAAACAGATCAGATAATCAAGAAGCACACAAACTAATCCCATATTCAACTCAAACATGCTCGTCAGCTAAACTCCCCCTTAATCCAGGCAAGAACCAAAAAAATTGTGCATAGTTCCTTTGGCGGCTGCCACACTAAGACGAGCGAGAAAGCAAGGCACGCTTAGGTAGCCATTTTCAGAACCAACCATATCAAGATAAATAGAATGAAAAGGTGGCTTTCACACTAATACAAACGAAAAGGCAAGGTTCACATAGGTAGCCATTTTCTCATATCAAAACAAATGTTGGCACAAAAATCGAGCCGACTACACACTAGTACATACGAAAAGATATGGTTCGCATAGATAGCCATTTTCTCAACCAATCAAAACATATTATGCCCAGATCAGAGTAAAATTAATCTTTCGAGAACATAAGAGTTGTCAACATAGGTCATGTCATGCAGTCAAGAGGAACTGGTACTGTGTTAGAACTCAAACCCCATTTGATTCCAATACATGGAAAACCTGACTACCATATTCAAACAGGTGTGTACATAATAGAATTTGGTCAAAATGTATTTCAGTAACTATATGATTGGACCAACATCAACACAGAAAATAGTAAACATCCAGGAATGAAATCAAGATTTACACACATACAGATATA
>JAULJZ010166299.1:0-18780 GCA_032270985.1 Heliamphora pulchella | reverse complement strand
CCTCCCCCCCCCCCCCCCCCCCTCCTCTTTTTTTTTTCAAAAAGAAGACATTACTCAACAAGGCAGACTCCTAGAGTATTCCTGAGAAACTCAAACCGAAGATGGTCAAGGGGTTTGGTCAAAATAACTTCTCGCTGAAACTTAGTATCTATGTACTCAAGAACAACTGTGCCATCCTCTACAAGATCCCGAATAAAGTGGTGACGAATATTAATGTGCTTAGTTCAAGAATGTTGAACAGGGTTCTTAGTAATGTTTATAGCACTGGTGTTGTCACAATACAACACAATTGGACCCTGTTCAAAACCATAATTAGATAACATCTGCTTCATCCATAGAAGCTGAGTGCAACCACTTCCGGATGCTATGTATTTTGCTTCAGCTGTAGAAAGAGAGATGGCATTTTACTTTTTGCTATGTTAGGAGACAAGATTGTTTCCTATGTTATCCGATGTGCTTTTTCTATCATCAACACTCCCAGCCCAATCCGTATCGAAAAATCTGACGATATCAGCAATTGTATCATAGGTAAACCAAATCCCATACCCAGAAGCCCCATTCACTTATTTGATAATACGTTTAACAGCTTGCAGGTGAGACTCTTTGGGACACGCCTAATATCTACCACATGTCCCAACACTGAAAGCTATGTCAGGATGACTCGCAGTCAGGTACAGCAAACTACCTATCATACTCCGATACATAGTCTGGTCAACAGGTTTGCCAGACTCATCTTTGGACAGCTTAGTGGTGACGCTCATCGGGGTTCGAGCATGTGTAGAATTTTCTAGACCAAATTTTTTTTCAAAATTCCTAGCATATTTGGATTGAGAAATAAACATGCCAGATTCAGATTGTTTGACCTGAAGAACTAAGAAATAGTTCAGTTTACCCATAAGGATCATTTCAAATTCATTGCTCATTTCTGTCAAAAATTCTTTCACTAATGAGTCATCTATAGACCCGAAAACTATGTCATCGATATAGATTTGAGCTACAAGAATGACATGGCTCTGAGTGTAGATAAACAAAGTTCTATCGACGCCACCCCTTGAGAAACCTTTTTCTAACATAAATGAGGATAGCCTGTCATACCAAGCTCTGGGAGCCTGTTTCAGCCTATAAATAGTTTTTCTCAGTTTCAGAACATGATTAAGCAAAGACGGGTCAACAAACCATTTATGCTGTTCAACATATGCCTCTTCTTTAAGATCACCATTTAAAAACGCACTTTTAACATCCATTTGGAACAATTTAATGTGGAGCTTACAAGCAATGGCAAAAAGAATTCTAATTGATTCAAGACGGGCCACTGGAGCAAATGTATTGTCAAAATCTATTCCTTTAACCTAAGTGTAACCTTGGGCAACCAGTCTAGCCTTATTTCTAATCACTTCACCAAATTCATTTCTTCTATTTTTGAATATCCATTTGGTGCCAATGACGTTTTTGTCAGAGGGTCGAGAGACTAGTTCCCACACATTATTCCTAGCAAATTGTTCTAGTTCCTCATGCATGGTATTAGTCCAACATTCATCAAGTAAGGCACCATTGACATTTTTTGGTTCCATTAATGACGCATAGCACATAAATGTTACCTCATCCTGCATTTGTCACCGAGTTTGCATCCTATCCGTAACGTCTCCAAGAACTTGAGATACTAGATGATTGAGCTTCACCCGTGCTAAGGATTCCAAGCCTTTCTTTTGAGAACATTTGGGTTTTGCTTCTTGCACCTGAGACTCCTGTTTCACATTTGTGGGGGTCTTCTTGGTAGGTTCTTCATGTCCTTCCAGAGTAGACTGGTTTTTAGCTTTTTCAGCTTCTAGTTCTTCAAGGAGTGTACCTGAAATAGGTAAATCAATATCAGCAAGTGTAAAAGTCGGTTCATCATCAATAACCACATTTATAAATTCCATAATAGTAGATATTCTATTGTTAAAAATTCTATGTGCACGGCTATTTGTGGGGTACCCTAAGAAGATCCCTCATCACTACGGGAGTTGAATTTACCCAGCTGTTCCCAATCCCAAAAAATATAGCATTTGCTTCCAAAAGTACAAAAGTACTTAACATTCGGTTTAGTTCCTTTCCAAAGCTCATAGGGTGTATGAAGAGTTCTTGGTCTTAGGTAGACACGGTTAGTAATATAACACGCAGTATTCACCGCTTCTGTCCAAAAATATTGAGGAATATTCTTGTCATGCAATACGACACAAGCCATTTCTTAAAAAACACGATTTTTTCTTTCAGCTACTCCATTTTGTTGAGGAGTTTTCGGAGCTAAAAACTCATGATGTATATCCAACTCTTCACAAAACGAAGTAAAGTTGGAGTTTTCAAACTCCTTACCATGATCAGACCGAATGAGGATAACAGAGTTGTGGGACTTGGGTTTTTCATTTTGAAGCTTAACGACAAGAGTTTTGAAAATAGAGAATGTGTCAGACTTCTCTCTTAGAAAACTAACCCAAGTAAAACGAGAGAAATCATCTTCTGCCATGAAAATGTATTTTTTCTTTCCTACACTTTTTGTCCTTGTTGGTCCCATCAAGTCCATGCGAATCAGCTCCAGAGGAACTTTTGTGCCTAAGGTATCAATCTTCTTATGAGGAACTCTAGTCTGTTTTCCTATCTGAAATGCATCGCAGACACGATTCAGTGGACTACCCAACTTTGGAATTCCTTTGATTAACTCTTTATTGGAAATCTTAGATAGATCCTTGTAATTCACGTGTCCAAGTCTCTGATGCCACAATTCTGCATCATTAATTTTGACAGAATTACAAGTCTTAGCATTTAAGGAAATAATGCCATAACAATTATCAGATGTTCTAACCCTATGCATGATAGTTTTGCCTTTCTTATCTAAAGTAATGCAGTTATTTTTTAAAAAATACATTTCATGATGAGTGTCACACATCTGATTAATACTCAACAGATTTGCCTTTAAACCGTCAACCAAAAGAACATTTTCCAATTTGGGAAGCCCAGGGAAAGAAATAGTGCCTTTTCCTATAATTTTAGTAGAATTCCCGTCCCCAAAAGTCACTATCCCACCATTATATGACTCTAAAGAGGAAAACAAAGACCTGTCCCCTGATATATGTCGAGAGCATCCACTGTCAAGGTACCATATGTGAGTACTTTGTGCTCTCATAGCAGTCTAAACCACATAAGCTTTTAGATCTTTAGACTGAATCCAGACTTTCCTAGTTTTCACAGGAGCAGACTCTTTTGAATATATTCTAGGGGTCTTAGGTAGAGACGGTCTATGAAACATGATAGAATAGCTCAAGTGATACATTTCATGCAATTTAAAATAATATGATCTAATATGACCTCTCACTCCACAATAATGACAGATGGGCACAAACTTCTTATTAGTTATGAGCAAGCGATGTAAAAGTTTACAATAAGGACAAATGTAACCCAAATTATTGCAATGATGACATATAGGAGTAGAGTTCTTTTTTCTTACCTCGCCGCGTTGTGTGGTGGCCTTACCTGTCGTACTTGGTCCCACTGACTTCACTTTAGTGAAGTTCACTTCTTTCTTGCCTTTGAAACTCACATCATCAACCTGCTTAGCTTTCACAAACATTGGAGCTGCTTTGAGTTTTTTAGTTGACTACTTATTTGTGGAAGTCCCATAAAATCCTAGTCCAGTTCTGTCACTTGCTGCCTTCTGATCTCTGAGTAACCCATCTAATGCAATTGAACCTGCATTCCAATGCTTAGGAGTATCAGTAGCATTGTTCAATTTTTTTTCAAGATTAGTTGTTGTATGCTCTAACTCAGACATTCTAGAAGCTTTATCATCATTTAACAGCATAAATCTTTCCTTATCTTGTTTACAGTTTTCCAAGTTAATGCACAAGATACTCAATTCATTTTTCAAGTCATCTTCTTTAGCTTGAGCCATCAGAAGCTCTTGCACAAGTTCTTATTTCTCACTTTTATAGGTTTTAAGTTGAAAAACAAGTTTGGCACACTTTTTGATTAACACATAACTCTCCTTGTAGAGCTTATCGTAAGCTACTTAGAGAGTATCACTATCTTCTCCCTTAACAATTTGAACATCATCATCTTCTTTTTCACCATCACAAACTCAGTTATGTCATTATCACTAGCCTCAGAGTGAACAGAAGCAACAAAAGCTTTAACGTTATTATCATCATACTGGTCCTCATTATCGTCACTCAACTCAAGTTCACTTTCATCATCCCAAGTTACAATAAATACTTTTTGCTTCTTTTTCATCTTATGAGGACATTCCTGAGCAATGTGCCCAAAACTTTTACACTCATAACACTAGGGGCCCGAGTTTTGAAATTTTTGCCCCTTTTTGTTAAAGAGTTTTGGACTATTCTTCGGTTTGTCATTCCCAAATCGCTTCTGAGATTTTTTGTCCTGATTTGGCTTTTTGTTTTTCTAAATTTTTTTAAACTTTTTGACAAACATTGCCATTATTTCAGGATTGAATTCATCATCAGAATCACTAGCAAACTCTTGAGCTAACGTGAAGGTAAGATTTTTTGAAGATTTATGATTTTAAAATTTTAGCTCATAAGTTTATAAGTTTCCAACCAAACTTTCAATCGTAATAGAGTCAATGTTTTTACTTTCCTCTATTGCAGTGACTTTTCGTTGGAAGCGTTCAGGAAGAGATCTGAAAAATTTTCGAACAATTTTAGAGTTAGAGATCTTTTCACCAAGATTAAATGAAGCATTAACAATATCACTTAACTTAGCATAAAAATCGTCAAACTTCTCATCGTCTTTCATACGTAGGGCTTCAAAACTTGTGATAAGACGTTGAAGTTTGGAGATTTTTACGGTTTGAGTTCCTTCGTGAGTGATCTGAAGAATATCCCATACTTTTTTAGCCATGTCACATGTGCTTATTCTACGAAATTCCTCCTGTGTGACCCCGCTAAAGATAGCGTTCATAGCCTTACTATTCCACCCGACATTCTCAAAATTAGTCCTATCCCATTTAGCTGAAGGCTTGGGGATAGTTTTATCATCAATAGTCATGGTCGAGTAAGTGTACCCTTCAGTAATAGCTAACCAAATCCTCTCATCAGTGGACTTAAGAAAAGCTCTCAAACTAACTTTCTAGAACGGGTAGTTGGTTCCATCGAGAAGAGGAGGTTTACATGTGGACACACCATCTTTTAGATGATCCATAAATAAAAATCAAACAAACAGTAGGATCAACAAGAAACTTTCTTTGATACCAATTGAAAAAATGGTTTTCCACCAAAAACCTAAAAATCCTTTTGTTTGATTTGCAGATACAAAAAAAAAACGAAGATGAGAAACAAATAGACAACCAAACAATCATTCACAAGACAGGAGATTTTTACGTGGAAAACCCAAACGGGTAAAAAACCACGTGACTTATCTAAGTCCAAAAGACACGCACTATAATAAAAGTTTTAGTTACAAGAAACTCTTACAGTATTCAGTTGAATCCTCAACCTATTGCTAACCAGTCTTCTTGCTGATTGTATCAAACTATTCAGATCACTCTCTTAGACTCTCATTTTCTTTAGAATACAAAACCTCAAAGTATTGGCTGTCTCCACAACCACAGCCGCCCTAGAAAAAGAAGCCAACTTATAAACACAACCCTAAGACACAAAAAAGGAAACAAAACGCGAACAAGACAGATCGATTAGTTAATAGACCGATCGATCGGTTAACAAAAGCTCTCGGGAAAAACATAAAATAGCACTAGGATGAATTCTGTAAAAAGGATCGATCGATCGGTGAATAGACTGATCGATTGGTTGACACTTTGTCTCGGTTCTTTCTCAACCCTATTTAAAACACAAAACTTTCCAAGAGCACGCTAATAGTAAATCATAGAAAAAATATAAACCCATTGTCACAGATTTGCCAAAACAACATATTAGTTCGTAAGAACCTAATAGTCTTATTGGCATAGTTGATGGCATGGGGGAGACAATTGACACATTCACCTAAGATAGCGCCTACGGCATAATCCGAAGCATCACATATGATCTCGAAAGGTAGTGACCAATTGGGTGACTACATAATGAGTGCAGTGGGCAAGTGCCCCAGCACAATACCCTATTGAACCATAAAATGGCTCTTTCCCAACTAAGCATAAGATTTGTCTTCATACATCGTTTGAGTATCTTCGTCAAATTTTGGAGACAATCATCAAATGAGGACCTAAACACAGAGAAGTTATCCATGAAGACTTTTAGGAATTTCTCGACCATGTTGAAGAAGATGGCCATCATACACCGTTGAAAAGTCGTGGGTGCATTACATAATCCAAAAGGCATACGCCTTATAAGAAAAGGTGCTAAATGGATAGGTGAAGGTGGTCTTCTCCTGGTCCTCGTGATAGACGGGCACCTGGTTATACCTGGAGTAACCATCTAGGAAGCAAAAATAACTTTAACCCACTAAATGCTCTAAGATCTAGGCAATGAATGGCAGCGGGAAGTGGTTTTTCTTAGTGGCAGCATTCAACTTACGATAGTCAATACACACTTGCTAACCTGTTGTGGTACGAGTGGGTATCAACTCTCCCTTGTCATTTTGCACAACGATGAGCTCGAATTTCTTAAGAATAACTTATGTTGGGCTCACCAACTTTTTGTCAGAGATGGGGTAAATGGTACCCGCATCAAGCAATTTCACGGCCTCCTTTAACACAACCTTTCTCATGTTTAGGTTGAATCTCTACTGCATTTATCGAATCGATTTTGCATCATCTTCGCAGTGGATGCGATGCATACAGACAGAGGGGTCAATCCCTTTCAAGTCGGCGACTGACCACCCTATGGCTCCTTTATGATTTTTCAAAACATTAACAAGTTGAGACTCTTCGTCAGGATTCAAATCAGAGGCAATGATGGCGGGTAAAATGCTATTGGGCCCTAAGAATACATACTTGAGCGAAATCGGGAGTGGCTTTAGCTAAAAGTCTAGTGGTGATTCTAGAGAGGGCATAGCAGAGGTGGAGGATAGAGGTGGTAGGGGCTCAAATCGAGACCTCCATGGTGGAGTGTTAAGATAGCTGGCGGACTCGAGAAGAGAAGTGACCTCACTCATGAACCGCTCGACATCGAATGAGTTTGCTCAAAAGTGTGCTAAACACGTCTATAAAGGATCGTCATCGAATATAAAGGGTAGTGTTGATACGGTGGCCTCTTCAATTACGTCGACTGCAAAACAGTCAGAGTGCTATGGGTGCTGCTGAGAGGCATGGAAGATGTTTAAGTGCACTTTCATATTTTCGAAGGAGACATACATCACTCCTGTGCGACAATTTATAAAAGCATTGGTTGTAGCCAAGAAAGGTCTGCCAAGGATGACAGGAGTCTGGTGCCTAAGCTAAGGGTCGGACTCGGTGTCAACGACTATGAAGTCGACAGGAAAAAGGAACTTTTCAACTTTAACAAGTACGTCCTCAATGACTCCGCAAGGTACTTTAATAGACCAGTCGGCTAACTAAAGCGTAACCGGTGTCGGTTTGAGCTTTCCTAACTCAAACTGCTCATACACCGAGTAGGGAAGAAGGTTGACACTAGCTCCTAAGTCTAGAAGGGCATGATCGATTGACTAGTCACCGATGACATACGAAATGGTAGGAGTCCCTGGATCTTTGAGTTTGGCGATGGTATCGTGTTCTATGACAGTGCTAACCTGCTCGGTAAGGAGAACTTTCTTTGGAATGCTGGTTCTAGACTTACATTTTTGGGTGTAAAGATCTTTTAAAAATTTAGCGTAAAAAGGAACTTGCTTTATGGCATCGAGGAGTGGGAGATTAATCTTGACTTGCATGAAGAGATCGAGCATGTCTTCAAGTGCGACTCCCCTTTTACCAAAAGGTACTGGCCTATCGAGGTGCATAGGAAAAAGAGCACGAGACTCGGAAGGAGGCAAAATAGGAGCCATCAGTGGCTCGTGGGAGGCTGTAAAAGGAAACGGGGGTGTGTCAGCTCGTGTGCTGACGGTGCAGAGATGAGGAAGAAGGGTCGGTCTTGGAGCCATCAAACGGCTCTGGGTCACTAGGAACTATGGGTGGTGTAGGCTTCTTGGGGCAAGTCTCAAGCTCTCGCCCATTTCTCAAGGTAATGACTACTTGAGCCTACTCGTAGAAACTACTAGAAGAAGCTGGCTGACTCACTACGACAAATTGACCCTTAGGATTAGTTACTGGTTGACTTGGGAGTTTGTTGTCCTCTCGTCAGCTCAAAGCATCAGCTAACTAGCCTACCTATGTCTCGAGCTTCGCAATGGACTGAAAATGAAAGGTCAACAACTGAGTTCTCGTATCTAGTTCTTGTAAAGCTTTCAACACCTTATCCTCAAACGTAATGTTTCGAGGAGGTGGTTGAGGTACGGTTTGATGGATAAGAGGTGGATAGGCTGGTTGACTATAGCCTGGAGGAAAGGCCAGTCTTGGTGCTGGTGGTAGTATGTTACCCTGGTTGGGTTCTCACCAGGAGAAGTTCGGGTGATTCCTCCATCCTGGGTTAAAGGTATTCGAAAAAGGATCGTTATTTGGATGGGAGAAACTCTGGGCTGCATTGACCTATTCTTGTACAAACTTGGGGTATTGTGTAACAGTTGGACAGTCGGATATAAAGTGGGCCGAACTGGTGCACAATGCACATGGGCCTGAAAAGGCAGGGGATAGAGTAGCAGGTGCTGCGACTGAACCATTGGACAGAAGCTGACTCAAGGTTTGTGTCAAGGTGACAACTAGGTCGAGAGTATGTGAAATCTCGTATATTCCTCAGGATTTTGAGGTGGAGGAGGCTATAGACCGATCGGTGCTAGAGGCGGAGGCTTGGTGTTGGGAATTTTCACTCAAGCTTTCAAAAAGACTCCAGGCCCCATTCTCATTCTTTAACGTGAATGTCCCACCACAAGACGCGTCGAAAAACTGACGGTGTTGAGGTATCAACCCGTCATAGAAGCATTGGATTAGTTGCCATTTAGACACATGATGATGAGGACATGCTCTAATAAGATCCTTAAGGCATTCCCAAGTTTCGTAGAAGGTCTCGCCATCGAGTTGAGTGAAACTGGTGATGGTGTGCCTAATTTGGTTGGTCTTGCCTATAGAAAAATATTTTTTAAGGAATTCCTGTTGAAGTTTAATCCAAGTAGTGATAGTGTTCGGTTCTAAAGAATTAAGCCAGTGTTTGGCTTTATTTTTAAGGGAGAATGAGAACAGTTTCATTTTAAAGGCCTCGTCAAAGAAATTACTAATTTTAACTTTTGAGCAGATTTCTAGGAATTCACCTATGTGCTTGTACGAGTCCTCATTACCAAATTCACATAAAGATGGAAGCATTTGAATGATGTTGGATTTGATTTCATAATGCGTGGCTCCAACCGCAAGGGGTTGGAGATAGAAAGGTGACACATACTCCGACTGAGTGAAGTACTCAATCAAAGATTTGACCTGTGGGTTGTCCTAATGTTGGTCTGCCATGGTAATGGGTGCAGTGTATGACGTAAGTGAAGCTCGTCGGGCCGTCCAAAAAAAACGTTCAATTTCAGGATCAAAGGGAGCTAAAATTGGACAGGTAGATCGGAGGCCGAACATGCACAAAAGAAATACTAGAGATGGGCTACAAGCCCCCTAAATCTAGTTTTCTTTGATTTGAAACAAAACAAAATTTTAAAACTCACAGTGCGTGGACATAGATGATCCTTTTTGCTTGTCTTTGCGCCTGTTTGTTCCAAACTCCTATCGTCGTCAATCTTTGAAGAACCAGAAAAAGGAAGAATTGTAACTCACTGCAGTATTATAAGAACTGAAAAATTAAGAACAAAAATATTTAATGAATAAATCATAGCCGTCATTAAATTCTCGGCAACGGTGCCAAAAATTGATTTGTGTCATACCGTACCAAAAATAATTATTTAAAACTTTATTTTAACTACTAACCCGTAGGATAGTGGCTAACGTTCGGATATCGTCCACAGGAATTTGAATGCGATTATGATTTATTTATAAATATTTTATTAATAATTTTTTTTAAGAAAAAAGAGTTTAATTTAGATTATGATTCTAATTAAACTAAAAAGCTAAGAAATCAAAATTTTAGAACTCAAATGGGAAAGATTCTTAAGGGTTTAGAATCCTCCCTAGCCAATAACTCTTAGTTTCATTCAAACTCTAGTTTATCTCTATTCGATTCAACACAATCCTATCGTGACTACAAGATTGATAAGGATTATCAAGAGGATAAGCTCGAATCCAATCCTAGTATACTATATCTAAGCTTTTGGCACGGATCATCTTGAGCATGACTCGTCCTAACAAAGTACAGAGTATCTAACGTTCGAATATCGAAGCACAGATATAACAGTTGTATGATCTCGTTTTCACAATCACATAAAATAAAAACGAAACTAGATAATCAAATTAAAAGCTCGTTTGATCAAAACATCAACGTCTCAAACCATACAACGAATTGAATTCAAAATAAAGAATAAACAAATGAGTTTAAAATACTTCTAAGAATACCGACTAGGGATTCATCATCCTTTAAGAACAGAAAATGCTTAGCTGCTCATGTTATGACTAGAAAGCATGAAAAGTTGAAGAATAATAAAGCCTCGAGCCTCCGTCTTTAACTTCTTGACACATCTCGAGCCTTCCAGATTGGCCTCCTAGCTTCCCTCAATCATTTGTCTTCTAAAAACAGAAATCCCCAAATAATGAGCTTAAGCCACCTATTTATAGGTGAGCTTTCCGCCAGCAGTTTCAGTCTCCAGGTTCAACACTACCTGCGCGCCCCGTTTGGACACTTTTAGGTTTCGTTTGGATGCTAGACTCTTCCGTCCGGATGCACTTCTTTCTATCAAAATTTTGTCCGGGCGTTAGTTAGGACGTTTTCACCACAATAGCTTTTTCGTCTGGACGTCCGTCCGAACGCGTTTCTTACTGAACCAATTCCGTCTGGACGTTAGACTCGTTCGTCCGAACGGAACTTCTGTGAAAATTTTCATTTTGTTTCTCGTCTCATTTTCGTCCCTTTTTACACTATTTTCTCTTTTAAGTCACTCTCGATGATACTGTTGACAAAAACACTACAAAAATAATTTATTAAACATGTTTTCGAGACTTAGCATAGTATATTTTGGAGAATGGGATCGGCACTTTAACGTACCGATCAGATTTATTGAGGATATTTGACAAAACTACTGCAATTAAATTTTAATTCTTTATTGTTAATTTTAGTTATAGGTTACAATATTTTCCTAATACCTACAATTTTTATTATAAGTTATAATTACTTTTTCTTTAATTTCAGTTATAAGTTACAATTTTTACCAAATATTCATAATTTATGTTATAAGCTATAACATGCAAACTACTAATTTCAGCATTGCCAAATACCAACATTATATATTTGCTGTGCATATGTAGTTTTACCAACCAAACCAAACTTTTACACAATTTATTTGAGTAGCCCCTATCATGTTTATTATATACGTTGCATACCAAACAAATGAGTACATTTGAATTTGCATTGAAAATGGGCCTAATGGCCGAATGGGGAGTATTTGCAATTTGCATTGTTTCATTTGAGGCTTGACATGGCCCAGCCGAAGTGGGCCTGGATTCTTATCAATTTGTTCAAGATTTTAATTAAAATGGGAGAGTGATTACCAATCACTAAATAAGAACCGGGATCTCAAAGAAAGAGCGGTGAATTAACATAAACTACTCAAAGCACTTATTGCATGTTCAGTTGGTGTTGCAATTTTATAATTATTTGTGTATTTGGTGAAGTTTATGAGTGTTTTCTACTGTTTATTCACCATTTAAATGGGTGTCATTTAATGGTTGGAACATAGGATTGCTCCAAAGCATAAAATAATTTATTCCCATGAAAGCATTAAGTCAAAATTATTACTTGCAAAAAAAAAATCAAGATAATTAAGTAAGAATTAAGATGTGTAATGCACTTTTCCCTTCTAGCTTTTGTAAAGTGTAAGGTTTTTAGGCTTCCACTTGGAAACTGCTCAAAAGATAGAAAGTTAAAATTTTTTAATCCTTTTTACTCTTTTTGGTTTTTATATATTATTTTTAAAAAACCAAAAGCCCCCCACTTAGAAAATTATTAGGTATATCTAAAGTACTATGTAATATTGTTTGCGTGGTACTTTTGACAAATAAAAATATACGATGCACAGTAAGTTAGTCCTTATAATCTTTTACTTACTCAACAAAAGTGGACCCATATTATTTTGATGTAAAATATTTTTTACTAGATTATTCGATAAGAACATTACAAAAGTAATGCTAGATAGTACTCCGAGACTATCTAATAATTAATCTCACCTCTCGCCCAAAAATGTTGCAAATTGGGTCTAACCCTTGTGGTCATAGATTCGAGTCCAATGGCAGGTAATATTTTGGCTGGGCTAGTGTTGATTTAGCCCAATATTTACTCCCATGACCAATATTTCGGTTTGGGCTAATGTTGATTTACATGCATGTACATACGTGTATATTTGTCAATTTTAAAAAAAATCACTAATCAATCCTGTTATATAGATTTATTAATTACGAAATCCTAGTTTATTGAAAGATAGTCGTGTGTTTGTCTCTTTAGAGAGAAATAGTCGGTCCTGTTTGGAATAATTATTTATTTGCTTATTTAATTTAATTTATTTATTTTTAAATAATTTTTTTAATTATTTAGTCAAACTATTATAGTATTTTACTCCTTAATCGAGATGAGCTGAAAAAGTAAATCAAAATATAAAAAAAAAGTTAAGACAAAAATGAGTCAAAATAAGCCAATTTTATATTGCTTATTTTTATTTTTAGTGGACTTTTTTTATTTTTTGATCAAATTTTTTACTTTCTGGATTTGTATAATCGAGATGATTTAGAAAAATAAAATAATTTAATCAAAAAATAAAAAAAATTCAACAACGACAAAAATAAGCAAAATTCTCAATATTTAGCACAAAGACCAGAGTCATGTCTTTTTTTCGTCTTTGTTCACAAAATGTTGTCTCTTGATTGTATTTTTGTTATTATTTATATTCACAAATCTCATTTTTGTACTTTTTTGCCTTTAGAAATGGTAACTCATCGATCTATCTATCTATCTATCTATCTATATATATATATATATATATAGAAATATAATCTATGCCTAAAGGCACTACTACCATTTTTTAAATCATTTAATAGTTTGCAATAATGATTAAAGTGCAAAGAAAATATAAATGAAATAAAAATAATATCAACATATAAATAAAAAAAATACATAATTATCACATCCTAATTTAAAGTAATACCTAAATTTCTACAAAAGTTCACAATCATGGGAAGAGAAGCCCTTGTAGAGATAAAAAAGTAAAAACGCACGGGTTGGAAGACTTGTGAGAAAGTGAAGAGAGAGAGAGAAACAGGTGTGGATGGGTAGAAAGAGGAATATTGTGAACCGTTGGATGGCATTTTAATTTGGACGGGAAATCAATCCTTACCGTTGATTCAAAATATGTCCTACACATTTTTTGCAAACCAGCTCTATTTTATTATATAGATATATTGCTCATTTACGGTGCAAGATAATAATTTTTCAAATTGTAAAATAACTCAATTTTTAGTTGATGAAAAGTTTAAACAATCATTGGAGCACAATGTATATCAGACGCTTTTGATATATATTAGTTTTAGGCACGTGCAATGCACGTGTTGTGGTAATTAAAAAATTAAAGAAATAACATGAAAGTAATATTTTTCAATGCAATTACTTAAGTGTACTTAAGTTGAGGCGATGTTCGGAGATAAGTTGGCTTAAGTTGAGATAAGTTGGCAAATGCACCTGAACAGACTTCAGCACCGCAATCTTAAACCTATGTCGGCAACTGATAAAATGTAAAATACATTATATAATGCATCACTTTGTTTATCATGTGATTGTTGATTAATTTGGGAAGACAAAGTTGAGGCAACTGTTGATGGATTTGGGAATACCAAGTTGAGACAGACAGTGTTTAGATAAGGGTGGGCATTACTAGAAAATTGCTGGCTGTCCAAACTCAAAAGGCAATTGTAAACAACAATATTACAAATCTAAAAAACATTATTAGAAATTTACTCAGAATTCAAAATTTGTGGTTTAGATTTATTTGCAGTATGACCCATACAACATACATCTAAATTTGAACCCTTCATTTTGAATTTGGAAAAAAAATTGCTGGCTGTCCAAACTCAAAGGTAATTGTAAACAACAATACTACAAATCTAGAAAACATTTTTAGAAATTTATTCAGAATTCAAAATCAGTGATTTAGATTTGTTTGCAGTATGACCCACATAACACACATCTAAATTTGAACCATTCATTTTGAATTCGGGATAATTTTTTGAATTTTTTTTCAAGAACCTTAGAATTACCGAATTGTAAAAGTTGGGCTACACAAGTAAAATAGAGAGAAAACAAAATATTATTTGGTCATTCACAAGGGGTGGATAGGAGAAAAAAGTAGAGGAATTCTAAATGCACATTTACACCTTTTTGTTTTCATTTGGACACACATCTTGAGGATTGAGATACTTGTACACGGTATACCAACACTTGTACAAGTAATTGTTCAATGAAAAAAAGGCGTGCGATTTTAGAATCACCTGAAAAAGTAATAAGATGCTCACTTTTTTTTAATATAGGTAATATATATATATCATGCATTCAGTAACTAAAGAATTCATTTCCTTTGACAAAGTAGGGTCATGTAGAGATCACTTCTAAAAATCTTGTCTCAATTTTCAATTCATATCCTAGTGCATGTGTTTATTGATTCTATATTTATAAACTTTCGAATACAACAAAATCTGCAAGTGCAGTTATGAACAAGATTTCAGTCGTGAGAAGAAAGGGATTTACAAGGATAACTTTTGAATAGATGATATTATGGGACTTAACAATCTATCGTTCTCTGTTAATGCTGGAATTAGGATGGCCGCTGAGCCATCACTTGCCTTGTTGAATGTGAAACCAACAATCCCCTTTTGAGCCTTTCAACATGAAAAGGTGAGAAATCTTTGACATCTGTGGAGTGTCACCCAAAGATAAGTTAGTTCTTGACTTCTCTAGCATTTTATGAGAAAAATGATTGCTTACCTTATCCTGGGAACTAAATCCCTTTATATACTAAATGGCTGAGCGTTTAATTTTGCATGGATGATCGTCAAAATCATCGCTAGAAGTACTTAGGGCAATCCACTCGGTCGGTCTATTTATGTCACGACCCATTTTCATGGATGGCATCAGTGACCGGCTAGTGAGTCAAAACTCACACGAGGTCTACTTTTCCCATTAATTAGGGATTTTCAAAAGTGCATTGTTTTGAAAAGCTTTTGCGGAAGCCTTAATTTTATAAATTTATTCAGAGTCGAATCTAGTTCCACGAAATACATTCACAAACATTTATATTTCAAGCATGATTAGGTACATAGGTCTTGACAAACTCAAAAAAACTAAAATAACATCGTAGTTTTTTTTTTTTCTAAGCCGTCTTAAAAATTGATGAATTCATCCTGAAATAGCATAACAACAACTTCATAAACATAAAGCTCGTATGAGAACTCAGACATTAAATCACAACTTTTATCATGAATTCACACATTTCAAAATATTTTATTCAAAATCGTAACCATCAAAATGTTTTTAGTTTTAAGGCGTCAACTGTAATTATAACTGTAACTGTAATTAGTTTTAATGCGCCAACTGTAATTGTAATCAGTTTTAAGGTATCAATTGTAATCGTAATCAGTTTTAAGGCGTCAAGTAACCGTAATCAATTTTAAGGCGTCAACTGTAACTATTATAATTATCAATTTTAAAGCGCTAACTGTACCCATCATAATCATCAATTTTAAAGCGTCAACTGTACCTATCATAAAGTCAACATATTGACAATAAAGAAATATCAATTGCATACACATATAATAAAATAACTTTTCACGACGCTATTCACAGTCAAGCAAAACTACATATTATAGTATTTTTCAAGGAATGAGAATTTTATAAATATGTCAAGTAATTTAGTATTAGCTATGATTTTACATTTTTAAGAATTATTCTACTATTATCTTATTTTCATATGATTTCTCATAATTATATAATTTGTAATTTAATAAATATCGTACTATTCTTTATTTTTAAGCATAAAGTTATCTATTTAATAATTTAAGGTTAAAACAATAGGAGACCCTTATTTTTCTATAAAACAACCTTTGCTATTTTATAATTTGACAAAACTTATATAAGTAATAATAATAACATATATCTAGTTTCTAACTTTTTAGTTATCCTAATGTCAAAAATATGAACTTTATGTAAGATATCTCTAGTTTCTCAACATATCCTTTACAATTATTACAAAGCGCAGAATTTATCATGTACATTTAATTATCTAATAACAATAGTGACTTTATTATTATTATTATTATTATTATTATTACCATAAAATAATATTTATTATTCTATAATTGTCTTAAAATTTAAAATAATATATATATACACACACTTCCTTAATAATAACGAAAGTTTTAGATTTTAAGGAGTTACCTACTTTTAGTCTCCAATTTTCTAATCAATTTGCTTAGAATCTCCCAAATTTAGAAAAACACATAAAATACAAATTTTAGTAATAATTTTTATAAGTTGTTCTATTTTTACAAAAATTTAGATGTTTAAGTTTTATTCTTATTTACTGCTTAAAAATTCTATTTTTGTAAATTATAAAACACATGCAAATTTTTAAAACTTGAATAAGTGGTCATTCAAAGGGAATAAACAGGCAAAGAGAATGCATGCATGAAGTGGGGAAAGGAACAGGCGCGAGTGAAGGGAAGAGTTGGTCTTTATATTTATGCCAAAATTCGGACTTTTTGTTTAGACAATTCAAACGTCGAATTTGACGGCTGTTGGTGGCTATGCGAAGGTGGTTGGGAGATGGCTCTAACCAAACATAGAGCGGCAAAAACGGTGCACTGTGGTGGCAACTCAGGTGGCCAAAAGTGGCTTGGTGAAACCGTTTTTTGAAATTGTTCGAAACGGATAACTTGCTAACCGGTGGTTCGGGGGTGGTTTGGGGTGGCCGTGGCGGGTCGTGGTGGTATTGTGGAGGTGTGAGGGTGGTGAGTAGTGGCGATGTAGTGGTTGCATGATGGTGGTGGCTACAGTTATGGCGGAAGCGTGGGTGGCGGTGGTTTGAATGGGAGAGAGGGAGAGGGGGGGAGAGGAGGTGTATGTGGTGGTGGAGGTGGAGCATGATCGTAATGCGGTGGTGGGCTGGTGATGTGCATGGTGGTGGTGATTTGGTGTTCGGTGGTAAAGTGTTTTAAATAGCGGTTTTTTGATACGTAACGGTAATGATCGGGATGTAATGGTATCGGAAGTATCGAATGATACGTATTGAAAATCGAGTGTCGCGAACGTGAATTTTCTAAAATCACCAATAACACTTTGAAAACTCAATAATATGTTTATTTAGCCTATTTTAATATTAATTTATCATGTTTTGATAAACATTGTAAATATTTAAAAATATATTTTGATTTTTTATGGTTAAATATTAACAAAAATAAAAAAAATTAACTCCTAACATAGAACATTTATATTTAATTTTAAATTTACAAAAAATATTTTCTCACATTAGAAAATACAGAACAGTGTTAACTGTTAAGTTCCATAAACAGTTTCTTGCGGCAGGTAAGACTCAAGAGCACATCCCACATTGCATGAAGAAATTCCCAGAGACTTTTTTCAGCTCTATAAATATAGAACCATCCCACATCGGATGAAAAAAATCCCAATTGAAATTTTGAATTTTATAAATTAATGTTCCCTCATTGATGCACAACAATGAATGCTCCTCTCTGCCCACAAGCGAGCCGAACAGTGCACAGTCAACACTTTCTAAATTTAAATTATTTCAAAATATTTTTTCAGTTACTGGTTTTTGATGAACTTAACCGATTCATTGAAATATCGGTTAAAATAATAATATTTTGCCGGTTTGTATTGGGAACTGGCAGGGTTAGGAGTTTGGAACTGGCAGAGTTAGGAGTGAAATTTTATTTTACTGCTATACCAGTGAGTATTCGATTCGGTGTTTTGATTTTCTGTTACGAACTGGTTGAACCCGTTCGAACCGGTTGATATTTAAATTTATGGTGGTGGTGTTGGCTGTGAGGGGGGAGAGGGTGAGGGGGCTGAGAGAGGGAGATGGGGATAGGAGAGTGGTACCGAGAGGTGAGGGTAGAGAGATGGGGGTGGTGCAGTGGTGGTTTATTGGTATTTGGTGGTGGTTTTTTTTGATGAGAGAGAGAGAGAGAGAGAGAGAGAGAGAGAGAGAGCGATGCGAGGAGAAGCGATGCCCGCGGTGTGGTGACGGTCGGGTACCGGCGTAGGGTGGCCGGCCGGCGGTGTAGTGGTGGCGTCGGGGTAGCTGGTGATGGGTCGTGGGCAACGGGTTCTCTTCCCGCCGTGTCTTCTTCTTCCTCTGCTCTTCCCTTCACCTCTTCAATTTATTCTCCAACTTTTTTTTTTCTCTAGCAGACCAGTTGGTTTTTATGCATAATGGGGTCACTTAGCTGGATATATATAGAGGAGTAAAGCTATTGTGACTCCATTTCTTACCGCAAAAAATACGGCAAGAAAAGAGAGAGAGAGAGGAGAGAGAGAGAGAGACAGCAGCCCATTTAAAAAAAAAAAAAACAAGAACAAAACAAAAATT
>JAULJZ010166289.1:0-25132 GCA_032270985.1 Heliamphora pulchella | reverse complement strand
GCTATTAATTCTTTGAGGAGAATTTATACGAGATTTTGTCTGGGTTTTAATTAAGATCCCCACAAATGAATAGTGTGATTGGTTTCTCAAAAATTAATCGAGAAGCACGTAAGCTGACCCAGACATTCTGAGTTATCCAATAAAAAAACATAATTTAAATGTAGTCAATTCATTGAAAGAAGAAAAAGGAAAAAAAACAAGATAAAGGAATTCGTGCTGTTTTTTTTTTTAAATGTATCTTTGATTATTCGGAGGAACAATCTTGTAGAAGTTCGAATCGAATAAGGACCTTTTTCTAATAAATGAGGTTTGGGCTCTGACCACCTCACTAATAAGGGATCATTTTCAAGTTGGAAAGATATGGTGATAAGGAAACTTCATTATCTTATTTTGTTTTATTTTAGTTTGTTTTGGACGATCGAGTTTGGTTCCACCTCGATCATATTTTATTTAGGCTATATTTGTTTAAAATAAAATATTTTATAAAAAAATATTTATTTTTTAGCGGTTTCATTAAAACAACATAAAATATTTTACTTCATAAGGCTAAAATTAATTTACAAAAAGTAAGAGTGTAAACTATTTTACTGTGGTGATACTAGTGATGGCGACGAAAACGGTGGTAGCAGTAGTGATGGAGGCAATGACGGTAGTGGTGGTAATGGTGACAGTGGCGATAGGGTGGTGGTGGCAACAGTGGCGGTGAGCAGTGGCGACGTCGATCTTTTTTGAGTATCACCCTAACACCAAAAATAATATAAAAAAAAACTTTTTGAAAAGTAAATTTTATATGAAAAGTATTTTTTATTGTAAAATATTTTACGTCGAAACAAACGAAACCTAAATGAAATTGTTTATTTTGTAACTTTTAATGTGTGGATTATACGTATAAATAATTAAGTTGATCAAATATTGTTAAGAACCCAACCAAATCACATTTATTTTTTTAAAATAATGGTGCGATTTATTTGTTGTTTATTTATTTTTTATTTGTTGAAGTACTTATTTAAATATGACAAACTTCAATTTTTTGTATAAAAGATCTATATGCTGGAGGTTATAATTTCTTTTTTGTTATTAAAATACAATTAAAATAGATCACATTCGCTCGAAATAGACCAAAATGATGGGGGGAAATTGTGAGGAATTTAACCTCTCAATATAGAGGGAAGAGTAAGGTTATCATATCACTAAAATAAACCTTTCTGCAATAAATAAATAAAACAAAAAAGACATTTTTTTAAAAAAAAATATACTTTTTGTTTTTTAGTTCATTTTCTGCATATACTTTTTGAATAGTCCAACATCGAATTTTGTTTATTTCATTTTTGCATACTTTTACCTTTTTTTAATTTTTCTATTTTTCAAAAAAAAAACTCTTTTCGATAAGAGTAATAAAAAAAATTAGATTGGCCAAATAATAAAAAAAAGTCATTAAATACAAAAATAAACAAAAATAAATAAAATAAAATAAAATAAGTAAATAAGTTATTATCCCAAAACGGAAACTAAATTTTTAGGAAAAAATAACTTGTTTCTTGACTAAGGGTAGTTTGTTTGAGGAATTTAAAGTGCGGGAATGAATATAATATGAGGGGACCCACATATAATGTGTTTGACAAGGTAGTAGGCTTTTAATGTAACAAAATTCAATTGAAGATATCTTGGAATATGTATGACTTAGGAGAGGGAGGTATTTTATATCTTAGGATATATATTACTTTCATGTTTTATATTAAAATTTATATTTTAAATATAAACTTTGTTGATAGTTATAAAATAAACCCAAAAAATTTAGTAAATTCCAACAAAGCAGTTAAATTTTCAAAATACAATATGTTAATTAGGATAAATATAAAAATTCATTGTTATACTTTTAAAATTATATACATTATCCACTCATATTTATTTCTAAACAAACAGAGTATATAATAATCTTTAATAATATATATATATATATAATTATATTTTTCGTATTTTATATATTCACATATACATCAAAAAGTATTCTATATTCATTAATTTATCTTCTGACAATTAAACAGATCTTAAAGAACTTTTTCAACGGCATTCAATATCTTTTAAATTTTTTATACTCGTCCAATTAAGAAATAGTAGTAAAAAACAATAAATAGCTTATTTTTTTTATAAAAAAAATTCATAATTAACAGGACTCACAAGCGTCTAAGTAAGAACTTTGTGAATAGGGTAACAGCTGTAGTAATAATCCAATCATGTATGTAAAGCATTTCAATGGAAGCTATCAAAGAAGAATATATATATATATATATATATATATATATATGAAAAATGTTCATTGATGAAGACAACTCCATCAAACAAACCCACATCAAAACGCCTACTTGCTCCTTGGCATCGTTAATGTATTTATCATTATCCTCATCTTATAACATGTTATGTCTCCAAAAGGAATAATACTAAGTGCCTGTTTGGGATAATTTTAAAGTTTGACTTTTAAGAGATTTTACTTTTTTGAAAAACAAAAGAATAAAAAAAGTGAGAATGTTTGGGATAATTTTTTATAGTAATTTTTTTACTTTTTATTAAAATGTTTAAAATGCCCTTATTTTTAGTTTTTAAGTTGTAGTGTTTGAGATATTGGCAAGATTTTTTGTATTATTTTTGTGAGTATGGTTGACTTTTTTAATGTAAAGATATTATAGTAATTTTATTTGAAGAAAAGTTACGGTGTTTGGAATATGTATTGATTTTTTTTATTGAATTAAGAGATGAAAAAAATTGAATTAATTGGTCATGAGTCCTACTTTTAGAACTTGATTAGAATAGAATCCTATCACAAGTTAAATATCCCTATAGGTCCCGTTTTCAAAATTTTTGAAAATTTAGAACTGCTTTGCCCATAGACAAATTTTCCGTTAATTAGGTTTTTTTTTTCCTTTAAAAACAAACTCACTTCATTCCCTAGTTTCGGCTTGAATGAGAGAATATTATTTGCAAATTTATTGGATTTTTGGTTTGGAATGGTTTTTATTTCCACCTCCCTCGCTGGTTCAGTTATATAATTGAAGAATACCATTGCGGAAAAGATTCTGATTTATAAAAATTTTGGTTTTGTAATGGTTTGACTTTCCCGCAATGATTCTGATTCCTATTTATTCTAAAAAATGAGAACATTTTGAGTGGCAACATAAATGAGAACGTTATCATCTCGAGAATGATAACATATTAGGACAATTCACATTTCAGTGAATGAGCTAATTCTCATTTTACATAAATAAAAACATTATCATTTCAATTTATGGAATGATTGAGACAATTTTCATTTTAGTTTATGAGCCAATTCTCATTTCATATAAATAGAAACATTATTATTTCAAGAACGAAAAACATATTGAGCCGCGGCATAAATGGGAAGGTTTGATATGAGAAAATTTGAAAGAGACATTTTAAACTGAAAAAAAAAAAAAGAAGATGATGTTTACAAACAAATTGAGACAATGAGACAACTTTCAAAATAAGACAGTCATCATTTTGATAAATGATTATAAAACTGAGAAATGATGATGTCCACAAATTGATATAAGACAGTATGAACTTAGACAACTCTCATTTTAATATTTTTTAAATGAGAAAAATTGATATAAAAAAATTTAGAATGAGACCATTCGAACAGAGAAAGGATAATGCTATTAAAAAGTTCTGAACTTCCAAATCAATGTAGATTTATCCAATTCAAAATTTTCTCAATTTGTTTCTGTAATAGTACCTTAAAGAGGGTAATGTTACCTTTTTTTTTTTCTCAATTTGTTTATGTAATAGTACCTTATAATAGTACCTTAAAGAGTGTAATGTTACATTTTTTCTCAATTTGTTTCTCTAATGGTACTATGAAGTTTAAGGAGCTGTTAGGCTTTGTTTGCATCCCGCGGGATGAGAATCAAATAAAAAAAAAGGGGGTATTTTGAGACTTTCACTTTCTAATAGGATTTGATGGGATAAAAGTTTTGAAATGAGACTTAATTCTAAGTAAGTTATAAAAATGGGACCTGGGACTCAAGAACCCAAAAAAATTAGTTAATTTTTTTTAAAACCAAAATAGTACAACTTAAAAGTTAACTTTTTTACAAAAAAAAAGTTAACCCAAACAGGCTCTAATTATTCTGCAATCTCAAAATATTAGTATATTACCTAACATTGTTTGTATAATATTTTTATATAATTATATAATAAAAAATATTTTACGTAAAATAATAATAATCCACTTTTACTAGCCATACTATAAACAAAAAGGTAACTCAAATCCAACAGTTGCCCAAATAATCAACACTTGGGACTTCAAACTTTACCGCCTCTAAGAATTTTGGTTCATATAAGTTGTCCTTTATGAAGTTCTTTAGATATTTTTGTCAAAAAAATAAGTTTTTTTGATTAAAATAAAAAGAATAATAATTGGATTAAATTATAAAAATAAAAATTAATAAAATAAAATAAATAATTAAATAAGTCATTATCCTAAACAAGGTATGTATTTATAAGAATTGATAGTTATAAATTATTCAAAAATACTCTTCATTTTAATGTTATAAAATATCTTCACTATTATAATGTGTACTCAGGATTTATTTTTTAGTAAATAGTAAAAATTACTTTCAAAAACTATAATGAATTATGATGATAATATTAAAATTGTTATAACATTTGTATTTATAAATAATTTTTTAAAGATTTTATAATATTTAAAATTTTTACGTAAAAGGTCACATAATAAACTCGAACAAATAAATTTAAGTAAATGATCAACGTACGCATATATGGACCTAAGAGGGGCGGATGGGGTGGCGGTCTCCCTAAAATTTTGAAAAAATTCACTATTATAATAGTATTAGTACAAAATATTTCATAATTATATAAGTTCGTTCCTTTAAAAAAATTTTAAAAATTTAATTTATGCTTTTCTAAAAATTTATAAAAATAATTTACCCCTCTTAAATTAAAATCCTGCGTCTGTTCTAGAACGTACGAAGTGTGACACTAGTTATACAAGTTTCGAATCACGGCATATAAAGAGACAATTGTCCCTGTTTGGGATAATTGTTTTTTTGCTTATTTGTAATTTTAGTGAATTTGTTTTATCATTTAAACAAATTATTATACTTTTTGACTCCTCTCAACGAGACGAGTTAGAAAAGTAAATTTTTTTAATTAAAATATTAAAAAAGTTCCAAAAAGACAAAAATAAGTCAGAATAAGTCAATAAGCAAGATTTTATATTACTTATTTTTGTTTTTAGTGGACTTCTTTCATTTTTTGATGAAAATTTAGTACTTTTGAATTTATCTCATCAAGACGATTTGAAAAAATAAAATAAAAATTAATTAAAAAATAAAAAAAAATAGTTTATAAAAAACAACAATAAATAAAATTCGCCACATTTAGCCCAAACTGGGCATGCCTGCGCATATATTCTTAAGCATGAAACAAAAGCACTTTCTGTTTTGTTCGGGTGAAGTTGCTCTCCTAAATTATTTACATAAAAAATTAAATTGTTTAAATATTATTAAGTTTAAAGAAAAATGAATGATGTTGTTTGTTTACCAATTTTTTAATATAGAAACATAATTATTGATTTTAAAAAATTGAACAAAAAAAATGATTTTGAGAGTAATTTGACCATTTTTTAAAAATTAACTTGATACGATCATCTTGTGGCCGATCATTTTAATTTTTTATAATGATTTTCTCCACATATTTTATAATATGAGCAATTTAAATAATAAGTTTTGACCAAATAAAAAAAAATCTAATATGATAAAAACAGCAATCTTAAGATTTTTTTTATAAAAAAGAAACTTGGTTTTAGTAAAAAAAATTTAACTTTAGATAAACCACTCTTTTCAAGTCTATTTCATCATGATGAACTCAAAAAAATAAAATAATAAAATTAAAAAATAATTAAATTCAAAAAAATTAAAAATATTATATTTTGTAAAAAAAATATTTATAATACAAAAGACAATAATATTGATGTGACTTGTACTTTTATCTCTCTTTACTTCGAATCCAAGTTTTTTCTTTTTTATTATCTATGCATGTCTTAAAAAATAGTTACTTTTGTAAATTTCTTAATTAATTTATATCTTTTTCGTTACTTTTAATTTATATTAAGAGTAAATAATGAAAATATTTAAAATAACTCCCTTAATAATTAAAAAATTGTTTATTACTTAAGAATAATTTTATAACTAAATTATATTTAAAATGTCTTTAAATATGAATAATTGCTAGTCCCACACATAACCTTAAAATAAGGCCAAAAAAGAGAAATCGTTTGCGACAGCATTGGCAGTCGTAACTCGCGCATGCTCCTCTTTGAATCTGGACCACACATTTGTATGGATCTCATACACTTTTGTGTGGAGTCTACACAAATATATGGCTCAAATTGCAGGAGAGACAATGCCATCTCTTGCAGGGATTAATTTTTCGTGGCCACTGACGGTTGAAATTTATCTTGTCTAATATATTTTATTATATTAGAGACAATTACAAATTTGTTAATGGTGTGTGAGGTATGGTGTGTGAGGTATATCTTATTAATAAAAAACAAATATAATTGTTTATTTAACTAATAATATATATAATTTTAAATAATTTAACATAATTTTTTACATATATAATTTCTCATTGGTATAAATTTTTAGGAATATTAATTCTTGCATTTTTTTTTCAAAACACTTAAGACCACTTCATTACGAGAAATTATTGTATGAATAGAGAATACCACGTCAGCATATTAACGTGGTGAACAAATTTAATATCTGTACAACATGTTTTTTTTTTGGTAATATGAGACAATGTTAATATGTTATAACTATTTCTTTTAATATAAAATTAATTTTTAAAATTATAAATACATAATACACTCCTTAATTGAACATATTAGATTGGTATAATAACTAACTTCCTTTGCCTATTGAATAACATCTCCTCAATCACAGAAAAAAAAAAAAAAACTAACAAAATATCAGCGGACCATACGTGCACTCCAGAAAATTGGGAGTAATTATTTGGTGCTGCTGGAGTATTATGTGACGAGTTTACGTGGTATTTTTATTTAATATAATAGTAATAAATTTTACGATAGAGACGTGATGACTCATTTTTGTTGGATAGTTAAGAGACAAAAAGTACTCACATTGTATAAATTGTGATTATTTATTTTATTGAAAATGTCATGTAATATTGTCTATATAGTATTTTCAGAATATTTAATTATTTTCTAAAAATTAGAAATTATTATTATTATTTTTTTTTAAAATTGAGATATGGGTTTTGAGAGAGAATCTCATCAACCCAACACAGACACTGGTCAAAAAGGTCTCTTCCATGCGCAGCTGAAATATTTGACTCAGATTTTTCTTGTTAGATGCTTAGGGATCGGTGGTGTTTGGCATTATGTAATTATAGCTTTTGATTAATTGTTACTAATTTTAGTAATAAATTATTTTTAAAAATATATTTATAATTTTTTTTATAAATTATAATTAATTTTTCTGATAAATAACTAGTTTTGACTGTAAACTAATATCATTTTCAAATACTCTTTTATTATAAGTTATAAATATTATTTATTTAACTATTAATTTATAATCAATTAGTTTAAGCATTCACAAACACAACTATTGTACCCTCCCTCTCTCTCTCTCTCTCTCTCTCTCTCTCTCTCTCTCTCTCCCACAGTAAATCTCCCACAGTAAATCTCCCACCTCTCCTATATGAATTAAATTTCACAAAAAAATTTATTTTAAATCGTAATGCCTCTAAAATAAGTAAGGTTATAGGTTGGATTTCTTGAAATAACTAGGCTTCACATGTCTAATAATTTTTTTATAAAAAAATTATTTTTTAGAGGGATTATACAATAATAATTTTTTTTTATTTTTCGATTACCACGGTAGTTTACGCAACACTCGGGTCGGCTCTTTCAGAGTTAGAATAATGTGAGTAGATAAAGCCATGCGAGCTAATAGAAGTACAATTTCAAATAGCAGCGCAGCTTTCGAGCCATAGATAAGGGCATAAGGAGAGTGTAGCCTGAGTAGATCATCGTTTAGCAGAGCGAGATCAAGCTTATTTGTGGAACTCATTCTCATTTAAAAAGCTTATCTCTATCTTTTAGCAACTAAATGAAAAGTGGCTTGAAAGAAGAAAAGGACTGAAGAATCAAGTGAGCTCGCCCAACAAGAAAAGCTCTAACCCTAACCCTGCCAACCAAGTCAAAATAAAAAAGAACAAGGGCAAAATAGTCTTTAGAAGTTCTTTAGTATTCAAGTGAAACTTGCCACCTTCTTAAGCTTTTGCAATTGTCTTCTGGATCAGGCTACTAATCAAACGCGGCCAAGCGCTTGAGAGTTAGAAAAAGCACTTTTTGACTTGCCTAATTAGTGGTGTTTAGTATTGTTAAAATTAATATTTTATAAATTATAATTGATAACAAAAATTATGAATATTTAATAAATATACTAATTTGTAGCTTAAATTTGTTATTTATAAAAGAAAAAATAGTTATAACTTGAAATAAAAATTGTGACTATTTGAAAAAAAATTATAACACATTATTAAAATTATAATTAAAAAGTATTAACCTACTTCAAGTAGTTTAGCCAATCACTTCTATATTAGGCGATAGCCAAACAAGCCACTGCTGACAATGACTATCACTTTATTATTGGTTCGCTCGTAATTTAAACCGCTTATGTTATAAGATTTTCTTAAAAAAAGATATTATGTGTAAAAAAAAAATATTAAGTAGATAGTCATGTAAGCAAATCAAATTACATTAGTACTAAAAATGAATACAAAAAGCATGATTTTGTAAATAAGTTATTTATTATTTAAATAATATTATTTTCATCCAATTATATAATTACTAATTGAGAGGACATAAAATATACCTACTCTCCTCTTTGTGGTGAAGAACTTGACGAGGTTATAGACGATCGAGCCTCCAAGTGCTTCTGTACCGGCGTACCTACAAAACAAGCCTTCCGGCTGGTGGCCGACAGGATGCCATCCGATGCCCAAATTAAGCAAGTCTTGAGAGAAAATATTTAGAGTGATAAAGTGTTAGCCTCATACATTTTCTGTTGATAGAGGGCCAATTTATATGGAGAGATTAGGGTTAACCACCCCTAACCCATGGTTGGGGTGTTTAGTTAGGTATAGTCACTTTGTCAGTTTTTTGCCCCTACAATAAGCTCCCAGCTTCTACATGCTCCGTCAGGAGGAGGTGGAAACTTCATGTATCTCAGATCTGCGTCAAAAAACTCCATTGAATGATGCTATCTCTCAATTTCGAGTCGAATTAGGCTTTTTGTACCTAACCAAGCTAGGATGCTGGCGTGCCTTGTTTGACATAACATGGTGAGAGGAACTCTTCTTTCGGTAAAAATAACGGAAGATAGACAATGAATATGGGTTTAGCCCTCACTTTAGCTGCTGAGAAGGGGCTTGTCGAGGGCCTTTGACAACTAAACATAGGAGAGCTGCTGATGTCCCGAGGAGATCAGGGGCTTAGCCGAGCTAGCCTGATTTTTTTATCCCTTTCTCTCCATTTAGCCATGTTATAAGCTTTTTTTCGATTTTGGAGCATCGCATAACAACTGTTTGTAGCTCTTGATCATTAAATCTACAGCATCAAGAATTATGATACCTAACCGAGCTAGGTTTTCATGATCTGGTGCCTAAGTATGCTAGGGATCTGGTGCCTAGCCCGAGCTAGGATTTTTGGTGAAATGTTAAGTCGTTTTAATATGAGGATCTCTCACCAGAAGATGTAGAAATCTCAAAATTGTCACATTTTGAGATTATCATGACTTGTGCCCAGCGGCGATCCTTTCAAGGCGACTGAGGCTTTTCCCGCATTAGCAAGTAGCTTTTGCACCTAGACTTGACTCCGAGGCCAACTGGAACTTTTTCTGTCTAACCGAGCTAGGACTTTCTTACCCAGGCTTGATTCGAAGCCCAGCAGCGATCCTTTCAAGGCGACTGGGGCTTTTCCCGCATTTGTAAGTAGCTTTTGCACCTAGACTTGACTCCGAGGCCAACTGAAACTTTTCCTGTCTAACCGAGCTAGGGCTTTCTTACCCAGGCTTGATTCGAAGTCAACTGGGACTTTTATTGCCTAGTTGAGCTAGGGTTTTCTGTTTGGTGCCTAGCATGCTAGGGCTTTAAGTGTTGTTGATCCTGCAATCGTCAAGAGGACTAAATCTGCAGCAGTGATAATCTTTGTGATGATTCCCGAGCTAATTTGCTGAGTTGAGAGTCCGAACTGAGCTTCGTAGTAATCTGAGATAATTTGCGATGCTTAGAAGCTTTGGAGAGGCCGACCCGTTAAACTGGGATCTTTGCTCCATTTCTCCTGAACATGCTTATTTCATAGGTTCGGGCAAAAAAGGGAGCTTGGAGCCACCAATTGTTTAGAGAGCTTAAAATCTTCGATTTCCTACTCTTTCTCAAGAATGAAGCCTCGCCGCCGAGTTAGAGGAGACAGGTGCTAAATTCTCTTTTTGCAAGGTATCCCGTCATTCAGCCCATCAAGATGTCATTGAGTTAGATGATGACGATGTTGCCAATGATGTTCCAGCCAAAAGGTTACCAGTTGTAATAATCGAATCGGACGATGAAGAGACAAGACATCAGAGATCTTTTAACCTGTAGTGCGGATAGGGTTTTCCGTTTTGAGCTAGCTGTTTTGTTGGGTTATAAAGTCTTCTATTTGTTGTAGAACCACTTTGCCGCACTTTTAGAAGAGAGAAACCTTGTTCTTCCTCGATGCATAATTATGAAGCAAAAGTAAGCACTAAGCTCTATGCATAGCTGGGTTGCCGAGCTGTGGAGCTTGAGAATCCGAGCAATGATCTTTGCCGAGCTTATCCATTGAGCTTCTGTTGAACAGTGGAGCTTGAGAGAAGGCTAGCTGGGACTTGTCATTGCCTAGTCGAGTTAAGGCTTTCTTGCCCAAGACTTGACTCGGAGGCCAACTGGGACTTTTTTTGCCTAACCGAGTTAGAACATTCTTGCCCGAGGCTTGACCCAAAGGCCAACTAGGACTTTTTGCCTAGCCTAACTAGGCAAAAGTCCCAGTTGGCCTCCGGGTCAAGCCTTTTCATCCGCCGGTGGTTTTATATCGGTAGACCCTCCGTTGATCAAATCAGGAAAGAGATTTAAGAGAAGAAGAACTTGAGAGAGAAATTTAACAGAGTTTTGGCTTAGTAATTGAGAGCGTACCTTTCATTCTAAAATTATTGGTTATTTATAGATAGAAATATACTTGACCCGCTTGTGGAGTTCGAATACGTGGCGTTCATCCCTGACATCTTAGTCAGTTTGGACGGAACCAGTAGATCCCAATCCGTTTTCTCTACACTAATATTTAATTAAATTAATTTTTTGCACGATTGATCTTCCCAATAGACCTTGTAATAGGATAGTTCAGATAAAACCTAGCGTGAGTTTATAATCACATTAAATGAACAATTTCATCCTAAAAACTAATTGGAGCTCTCTACCTCAGGATCCTCTGCTATGCATTTTTTTTTTGCGATGCATTCTTTAATGGAGAAAAATTGCATTGACTCATTTGATTCACATGCAATGCAATTTTTAGTCATTAGATGATGCATTGCACGCAAAAAAAGCATGGCAAAGGATTTTAGTTTATTAAATTAAATTGAAATAATTATTTATTTACTTATTCTTATTTTTTGTGAATTTCTTTTACCATTTTGATGAACTTCTATACTCTTTAAAATTTTCTCATCAAAAAGAATTGAAAAAGTTTTTAAAAAATGAATAAGTCAAAATAAGCTAATAAGTCGGATATTTGCTTTCCCATACTTTTATGTACTAAACATTTTTATCTTTTGATTAAAAAAAAGAAATTTACTTTCTAAATTTCTCTTAATTTAAATAAAAAATCAAAAAGAAATCAAAAAAATAAAAACTAGTACTCCGATTATTTATCACAAATTAGGCCTTACTATCCTAGAGTCAGCTTATTCATACACTAATGACCAATATTGGGAAAAAAAGAAATAAAGAAGTATAATTTTTTTTTCAATAATTTAACTCTTTTGACAATCATGTTTTCTTATGTTCTTGTGAAGCCGCGGCTGGTCGCTGAATTTGGATCTAAGATAAAGAATAAAAGTTCGAAAACTTTGGCAATTTCATAATTATGTGATTAATTCAGTTTAAATTCAGATTTAAATTCTAAATTCTTTAAAATTTTGTACTGAAGTTGGACCAACTGTCTAAAAAAATACAAGAAAAGGAAAATTTTGATTATTTTTGCCGGTGTTGGGGACCCCAAAAGATGGATTTCCCACAGTTTTCTTTGGATGATGTGAAAACAGTATTTGCATCTTAAACACCCCCTGTTTTCACCAATTTAATGGGAGGAGAATAATTTCAAGGCTTTTATTAACATTATAGTTTTTCAATAATAGATATAATTAATTAATAGAATTAGTAGGATATTGATTGAGACATAAATAAATCGCATACCCCCAAACTACGGACCGAACTCCAAAACCTACCCTTGATCACATACCCCCAAACCTTTGAATTCTCAAACCCCGACCTGACCTACCTCGAATCCCATATCCCGAATTTAGAATCCTCGAACCCCGAAAATTTAGAGCACCAAAACCCTATCCCCAACCCAAGTCTCCCGTCTCCTAAACACACCTAACTCTCGACCCCAGACCGCCAATAGGGCGGTGGTTAGGTCATGATGGTGGTGATATAATGATAGTACTGAAGGTGGTGATAGTAGTATAATGGTAAATATGAAAAATATTTTTTATCATAAAAAAATTAAAAATATTTTTTACTAAAATCAACTTATTTTTTATTGACTTAGAAAAAAAGTTTCGTTAACTTTTAATTTCCGTCATACTAAACACTAGAAAATGAAAGAAAATATTTTTTAAAAATATTTTCTTTCCAAACAAATAGAGTGCTAAAGTATTTGGGTTGGGGTGGAAATATGTACCCACTAGGAATCTAGTATGTATATGACTTATTAATTATATGGGGCTTAAGACATCTATGGCTATATGACTTATTAATTATACGGTGTGTCTATAAATAAGGCACTTCTGTAAATTTTAAAGTTATGATGAAAATTAAAATAATTAACTTGTAGAAAAAAGGGTGTGAATTGTACTATTTTATATATGACATTGTAAAAAAAATTCTCTCTTATTTGTGAATGTGGAGTGATGTGAATCAAATCTCGTAAGTTCTTTGTATTTATTTTTATCTTTATTTGTATGTATATTTACTTCTGTTTACATTAGGGATGAAGAAAACTCCCAACAAAGCCTATTTGGGATGTTTTAAAAACTTAATTTTAAAGAGATTTTAATTTTTTGTGAAAAAAAAGTGGAAGGAAAAAAAATTAGATTAATTGAGATAAGTTTTTATAGTAGTTCTTTTATATTTTATTAAAAGGTCTAATAAATTGTTGCTTTTTATTTTTAAATCGTAGCGCTTGAAATATTGGCATGATTTTATTTATTTTGCAAGGAGAGTTAGCTTTTTAAATTAAAGGTATTATAGTAATTTTACTCAAAAGAAGTTAAAATGTATGAGATGTGTATTTGTTTTTTTTTTCTCTCTAAAAAAATTAGTGATTTTTTAGGGATGCCAAACACTATAATTTTTAAAATAATTTTTTTAAAGTTGCCAAACATGACCAAAATGGTCTTGGTAGGTTCTTTGGCTATTGTTTTCTTGTCGGGAGATTACTAATCAAACGCGGTGAAGCGCTTGAGAGTTGAGAAAAGCACTTTTTGACTTTGTATAAACTGTGGCTCAGTTTGGGCTAAATTTTTGAAAATTTCTTTATTTTTGTTTTTTTGAATTATTTTCTATTTTTGACTAATATTTTTTTTATTTTTTCGAATTATTTCAATAAGATAAACTGAAAAAATAAAATATTTTGATCAAAATATAAAAAATATATACTAAACACAAAAATAAATAGCATAAAATTTAATTTATTGACCTATTTTGATTTAGTTCTTTTCTAAATTTGTTTTTGTGTTTTGGACAATTATTTTTATTTTTTCGACTCGTCTTAACGAGAGTAGTTAAAAAGTATAATAGTTTGACTGAACAATGAAATTTTTTTTATTCAAAATAAAATAAAAAAATAAAATAAGTAAATAAACAGTTATTCCAAACGAGGTAGTTTAATATATATGGGCAACGGCCAAACAAACCACTGCTGACACTGCCTAAACAAGCAGGACTGAATCCTTCTATTGGGTTGATTGTTGGTTGGAGCAAACTAATTTAAACTGTTAATGTTATAAAATTTTGTAAAAATAAATTATACATGTAAAAAAACTAAGGCCCAGTTTGGGCTAAACTTTTAAAATTTTTGATTATTTTTTTGTGTTTTCTGAACTTTTTTTCATTTTTGACTATTTTTTTTACTTTTTTGAATTGGCTCGATGAGATGAATCAAAAAAGTAAAAAAATTAGATCAAAAGATAAAAAAAAGTCTCTACTAAAAACAAAAATAAGTAACATAAAATTTACATTATTTGCTTATTTTGGCTTTTTTTTTTAAATTTTTTTTTTTTTTCATATTTTAGTCAAAAAAAATTATTTTTTCAGCTTGTCTCGGTAAGAAGAGTCAAAATGTATAATAATTTGACTAAATGGTGAAAAAAATTCATCAAAAACGAAAATAAGTAATATAAAATAAGCTAATTGCTACCAAAAAAATAAATGACAAGTATAATTTTATGCATAAACCATTTATTTTTTTCAAAAAACTTTATTATTGAATCATGTAATTGGTATTTGATCAAATTAATTTTTTACGTGATTAATTTTCTCGGCAAACCTTATAACAAAATAGTTTGGATCAACCCTAGTGTAAGTTCATAATTAATCTAACTGAACGGTCAAGTTCTAAAAAATAATTGAAACACTATCCCAGGATTCTCTACTATACTTTTTTATTTTATTTTATGCTATGCATCATTAAATAGTCAAAAATTACATCGAATCATTTGATTTTGTGCAATTTTTGCCCATTGGATGATGCATTGCACAAAAAAAAACATAGCAAAGGGTTCGGATTCATTAACTTAGTTTGAAATAGTTAGTTATTTGCTTACTCGTGTTTTTTAGTAAATCTTTTTATCATTTTGATGAACTTTTATACTTTTGAAATTTTTATCATCGAGACGAGCTGAAAAAAGACAAATAGTGTCCAAAATATGAAAAAAGAAATGTTGTAAAAAGATAAATAAGTCAAAATAAGTTAATAAGTCAGATATTTCTTTTACATATTTTTGTTTAGTGAATATTTTCATCTTTGATAAAAAAAAATATTTTTTTAATCTATTTCGTCGAAACAATCCAGAAAAGTAAAAATATTTTAACTAAAAAAAAGCAATACTTCCATTGTTTATCACAAATTAGGCCTTATTATCATAGAGACAGCTTATTCATACAATGATGACCAATAATGGGAAGAAAAAAAAAAAGAAGTATAGTTTTTTTCAATAATTTAACTGCTACCCAGAAAAAGATATCCACATGTTTCCCTTTTGAGAATCATGTGTTTTAAATTTCTTAAAGAATAAAAATTTGAAAACTTTGGCAATTTGATAATTATGTGATTAATTCAGTTTAAATTCAGGATCAAATTCTAATTTCTTTAAAATTTTGTATTGAAGTTGGACCAACTGACTAAAAAATTCTAGAAAAAGAAAAGTTTGATTTTTTTTTGCTAGTGTTGGGGACCCCAAAAATGGATTTTCCACAGTATTCTTTGGAGAAAATGAAAACAAATATTTGTATCTTAAACACCCACTGTTTTCACCATTTTATAATGGGAGGAGAATTATTTCAGGGCTCTGTTGGGAAAATTTTTTGTTTGAATTTAATTTTTAAACAATAATTAAATTAAACCAAACTAAACTAAACCTTTATCCTAATTAATTGGAGTCGGTTACATGAATTCTTTTACACAATTCTGCTATATTAAGAGCCATATCTTTGATTAGTTTTAATATGTTCATATATTGCCTTAATATAGTATCCCATGTCAATTTAGATCTACCCATCCCCTCAGTATTTTCATTACTCATAATTTTATCGTATTTTATAACTACTATATCAACTAGTCTACGCTGTATTTGTCAAAATCACCTTAATCTATTTTCTTCCAATTTGTTCTTAATTGGTGTAACCCCTACTATTTCACGAATCTTTTCATTCTTAATTTTATCTTTTCTAATATTACCATACATCTACCTTAGCATTCTCATCTCCGCAACACTCATCTTATTTGTGTGATCTTTCTTATCAGCCCAACATTTTGTTCCATCTAAAATTGCTAGTCTAATAGCTATCCTATAAAAAAAAATTTATTATGTAGGTATCCGTCGATCACATAAAATCTCGGAAGCACTTTTCTAATTGAGCCAACTAACTTTGATTCTATGGGTTGCATCATTTGCAATCTCTCCATCTTTGTTCATAATCGAATCTAGATAACGAAAATATTCACTTTTAAGTATCTCTTTATTTTAAATCTTTACTTTTTCACAATTTATACTCATATTACTGTTAAAATTATATTCCATATATTCAGTTTTATTTCTACTAATTCAAAACCCTTTTAATTCTAAAGTTTCTCTCCATATTTCTAGTTTAATATTAACGCCATACATAGTCTCATCCACTAAGACAATATCATTAGCAAACAACATAAACCATGGAATATCATCTTGAATATGTTTAGTCAATTCATCCACAAATAAAGCAAAGAGATAAGAACTCAAAGTTGATCCTTTGTGTAATTCTACTATAATTGAAAATTCACTTGTTTTTCCTACGGGTGATGATCTAATTATCGTGACAAGCTCCATTATACATGTCTCTTATTACATCAATGTAACCATTTATCACTCAATTTCTCTCTAACGCCGATCATATGATATCTCTAGGCACTTTATCATAGATTTTTTCTAAGTCTATAAAAATCATATAAAGATCTCTCTTCTTTTCCCTATACTTCTCTATTAATCTCCTTAGTAAGTGAATTGCTTCCATAGTTGATTTACTAGACATAAAACTAAATTAATTCTGTGACACTATTGTTGTTAGTCTTAGACAATATTCAATCATTATTTCCCATAACTTCATCGTATAACTCATCAACTTAATACCTCTATAATTGTTACAATTTTGAATATCTCCTATATAGGTATTAAAATACTCTTTCTCTATTCTTTGGAAATTTTTCTAGTTGTTATGGTTTTATTAAATAACTTTGTTAACCAAGACACTCTCATTTTACCTAGACCTTTTCAAACCTCTATAGGGATACCATCTGATCCTAAAGTTTTTTTTGATTTCATTCTCTGCATTGCAGTTTTTACTTCAAACTTTCTTATTCTGTGATAGAATTTATATTTTTTAGTTTCATTCAAGTTATCAGATTTTTCTCCTTGAAATTTTTTAACATGTTTTTCGTTTAATAATTTTTCAAAATAAGTTTTTTACATTTTCTTATTCTCCTCGTCATTTACTAACACCTTTGAATCCTCCTTTTTTATGCATTTAACTTGAGTATGGTCTCTTATTTTTCTTTCTCTCTACTTAGCAAGTTTGTACATGTTCTTTTCTTCATCTTTACTATCTAATTTAGTATAAAAATCATCATAAGTTTTCAATTTCGCATCTCTAACGATTCTCTTAACATCCTTACAAGTTTGTTTATAATTTCTAAAACTGTTCTCATTTCTATCCTTTTTTCACCATTTAAAATATTCCTTCTTTACTTTTACTATGACTTGGATCTCGACATTCCACCACTAAGTTTTCTTAGTTATAGGATATTTTCGTTTCGACTCTCTAAGAACTTCTTTCGATATCATTTTAATATATTTTGCCATTGTATTCTAAATAGTATTTGTATTTTTTAAAAATTTCATCTTATTTTTTTTATACATTTTGTCTTTAAAAATTTTCAATTTTGCACCCTTAAGATTCCACCATGTAGTTTGTGGGATTTTAATATCTCTTCTCACTTTATACTGCTCCTTTATGTGAATATCTAATACCATAAGTCTGTATTGTGATGTTAAGCTCTCTCTATAAATAATATTGCAATCTTTATATATTAGGCGGCCTATATTGCTAGTAAGAAAATAATCTACTTGACTTTTATGAAACCCATTCTTTAAGGTTATAAGGTGTTCTTCTCACTTTTTAAGGAAATTGTCGGTTAATATAAGATCAAATGTTATTACAAAATCTAAAATCTCTTCTCCGACCTCATTTCGATCACCAAAACCAAATCCTCCATGAACCTTCTCATATCCCTGTCTCTTGTTTCCTACGTTTCCATTGAAAACTCCACCTATAATTTTCTTTTTTCCTATTAGTATTTCTCGAACCATTTTATTCATTTGATCTCAAAATTTTCCTTTAGTATGGTCATCAAACCCTACTAAGATGCATAGACACTAATCACATAAATTATGATTTCTCCAATTATAAGTTTAATTAGAATTATCCTATCTCCATTTCGCGTGACTGTTATTATATTATCTTAAAAGTGTTTTGCTACTATTATTCCTACACCATTTTATATTTCTCTTTTCCAATTAAATGGACTTTATACCTTATATTATCTATTTTTTTTATTTATTTCCTACCCATTTAGTATCTTGTAAGCACGCTATACTAATTTTTATTCTAATCAAAGTATCAACTAATTATATTATTTTACTGGTTAAAGTTTTTATATTTCAAGTTGCTAATTTAAGCCTATGGTCCCAGGCTAAATTTTTTACCTTCGCTCGTCTTGGAAAGCGCAAAAATCCTTACTCACTTCACTTTTCTTACCATTTGAAAAATAAAACGGTAAAAAACAATTGACATATGAGATTGAAAGCGTGTTGAATATCGTACATCTTAATACGTTATTCTTGCGTTTACCACATGAGTATTCAAATGGAGTGCAACAATTGTCATGTGCACTGAAGTGCTCACGGCTTATAGCACCTAGTGTTTACTTCTAAGTGAAAGTTTGAGCAGAGTGCAATAACTGTAATATATATCATAGAATTCATGGCTTGTCCGTCTAGTGTTCACGACTTATCGCGTCTAGTGTTCATATTCATATATAATCATATTTAGTTTAAAATTATGAACCAAATAATTACCAATAAATTTAAGCTATGAAATGGATAGTGATCAGTGTGTAAAAGTGTTGATCTAATTTTTTGGATTGCACTAAGTTACGCCTCCAATATATATTTGTTAATCTATTTTAGTAGCAGTTTTATATTAGCATCAGAAGTGGCAAGATGGTAGAGCAAAGAGCTTAAAATAGGACAAAAATGGAAAAAGAACAAAATGGGAATTTCCTGAAACGATGCGGCCAGACGGACCAATGGCGTCTGGACAGATTGGACCAGAATGATTCGTGTCCTAACAAACGACTGGGCGCTCTTTAACAGAGACATTTGCATCCAGACTGGGCACGTATTTTAAGTAGTACATAATTTTGAAACCCAAAGGCGCAACATAGCTATATAAAGGCTCTTATGGGACATAACTTGATACTTTTCATTCCAGACTTAAATGAGGCACATAGATGCGACGATTAATACTCGAGAAATAACGATAAGACAAAGACGGAGGCCTGATATATTGTTGTTCATCAACTTTGCATGGATCAAAGCCACATCATGAGTGGCTAACTTCCTTCTCTTAGGGTTAGATGAAACCCTAGTTGGTATTTTAGATGTAGTTTTGATTTTCTGCTTTCTTTTAATATATTTTCAACTTTTGTTGTATGGTTATGAAATGTTAAATGTTTATCAACAAGTTTTTAAGTTCTTAATCTAGTTTTGGTGTTTGTTTTCTGTGATTGTGAATATAAGATCATGCAACTGTTGTTTTCACCTCTTGTTTCTATCCAAACGTGAGATAGCCTATATGCTATAATATGACGGATTGTGCCAAATTTTACACAGACGACTCGTGCTAATCTAGATAGATTTTATGCCAGGCTTGGATTGAACCTTATATTCTAGATCTTCCGTGTTAGGCTTGTTGCCTAGACCGAATTAAAGTTGAACTGTGCTAAAGAGACGGAATCTTAACGAATCTAAAACACTGGTCAGTGTGGATTAAAAACCCTAAGATCTTTTTCTCTCACCTAAATCAAACTTTTATTTTTTGTTTTATTTAATTTTAGTTTTTAGTTTAATAATCAAACAAACAAATCTTTTAATTGGAAAATTGGATTGATTTTTAAGTTATAGAAAATTGTGATTTAGCATTTCAGTTCATGTTGAAATGATATCTAGATTTAATCGCTATTCTATCAAATAGTTGTTAATTTTAGAATTTAAATATTATTTTTAATATAGTACAACAACAAACAAGATAATGATACAAGAGTTTTTGCATTTGAAATCAACAAAACCAATGAGTTAGCTTAGACTAATTAGTAGACATCTAAATTTAGATTGTGAATTGAATAATGTGTACATATGTTTAGAATTTTAGCTCAAATCTTATTTGAGTTGGGATAGACTTCTAGTTTATCATGTTACAAAATCTTATCCACATCAATTTGATCTTTTGAAGAATTCTAAAAAATGTGAATTTGCACAAGTTTGATTAGTTTTGAACTCGACTAACACAAATATGATTAGACTAGGTCTGTTTTTCTCTCCTATAAATATGAATGCAGTCTCAGATTATTTTTTGTGCAAGTTGTTTAAGAGAAAATTTGTGAAAATTGAGTAATTTGTATTCGCTTCTCCATATAATGAATTTTGCCACCAGTGGACGTAGGTAAATTATCAAACCACGTAAAATTTGTCTCTTTGTAGTTTGTTTGCGATTATTTTGAATATTTCATGGATAACAACATATTCATTTTGGTGTCTCATCTATATATAAAATTTATTTGGTGTAACAGCGTCCAAATTAAGAAAATAGTCAACAATCTATGTATATTAACTAGTGCTCAATGTGCATTGGTTAATAGAAAAGTAATGCATTAATATATGTGAAAGTAATGGATTATATTGTCAAAATACGTATTGATATTGAATTCTTGTTATTCTATTAATTTGCTTATTAACGTGTGTCCAATTAGCACTCGTTAGCCAAACCAATAAATATCTATGCCAATTTACTTTGGTACAATAATTGAAACCAAGTGATTAATGTCCTTAGCAAATGTGATTGATATTGATGGGCTTAGTTGTGCATCTTTTTGACTTTAAACATTAGAATAACACCAAAGATTGAATAGAAAAATAGAACCATAACCACTACTTTTTGATTAATGGTGGAAACTTAAGCCCTCTTAGTATGTTTGCACAACCGTGAGGAGTTGCCTAATTGCTAGCGTGAAAGGAACAAGTCTTCATTCCCCTAAGAAGAAAATGGGTAAAGAATTAAAATATTTTGCTCAAAGAAAACAATACTAATTAGACATGTTGGTGCAGCTCACGTGACGTTGCAATACCCTAGACTAGTTGGATGAAAAAGAAAAGAAGCGACAATAGTAAAACTAAAAAATCGAAGCTCAGAAATGACGTGCAGATCAATAGGTTGAAGCAAATCGATGCGTTTTTGCATCCATTTTTTAACCAACGAACTCAAGATCATATATTTTACAATTTTCTTCATCGCACACATTTCTGTTACATCACACATCTCAAGATAAAGATAAATTACACCGATCATCTTTGTGATTTTTTATTGAAATTCCTGGCAGCACCCATTGAAAATACAGGCTTTGTGACATTTGCCTTTACTTATGTTCAAATATTTTATAATTTGAAAACTTGAAGATGCAAGGGTATTTTGGACATTTCAAATGCTATTTACCTAACATTAGCAAATATCGTTGCCTCTCCCAGCTAGTAACTCGTTTCCTAATAAAACAAAGGAGATTTCACGTAGTCTTTTAAATATTAAAACCTCGATCGTGTAATTTTTGACACCACACGAGAGTGTTATTTCTGTTTTCAACTATATAATCTTAAAATTAAGATATCAAATTCAACCAATTGTGAAGTGTGAACACAAGAGTAGAACTATTTATTTACATGCATATACAATGGGAATACTAAGTCTTGTTTGTTATTGGGTCACCAATTTGATTGTTTGATGAAGAGAATAGAGAAAAGATCATGTATGCACTAGGGAAATGGGGACCATTAATTGGAGTATTATTTGGTGAAAATGTTGACTTACAAAAGTTGTGTAGATATTCTAGAGATACTTTGACATTTTTGACAAAAAGTGCATGGCTTATGACATTAGGGGTGTGTCTTATTGACAAAGACAAAAAATATATATTAACATCAAGAAGAAAAAATGGCTTTACCTACATTGAGTGGATATATATTTTCTTGATAAAATATATATGGATTGAGTAATTAATTAGATTATGTAGTATAAAATAATAAATAAGGATATATATGTATGTATATGTATATGTATATATGTATGATTTCTCAATATTATGTGAGGATTTTTTGCAGTTGAGTTTATGATAAAAGTTAATTATTGAAAAGTAAAACCTAAGAGCTCCATAAATATTGTATAGTTCCTTAAAAGTAGTCTTTTTTAGGTGTTTTTGGTATGGCTATACAATTTTTAACATAGGAAAAAACTAAAAGTTACTATCAAAATGCAATAGCAAACACTTCCTAAATGATCAACGCTCAGCTTAGAGATTGGGGTTCCCGCTGTGACTATTAATTTTACTCGAGATCCCAAAATTTTATCGAAATCGTTTATTATACTGAACTCATTGAGTATGTAATTACTGTAAAAATCAACTCAGTCAAACATTGTTAGCCATGTGATGCAGATATATTTGTTTGACAGTTTATTCTCATAATATTACAAGCTAATTAATTTTTTCAAAACATGTATACTCTAATCAGATAGATAATGATACCCGATTGACCTAATTTTTTACAAGAATTACCTATTCGATGAGTTCAACATAATAAACGATTCCAATTAAATTTTGAGATCCTAAATAAAATAATTTTGAACTCACAGCCTACCCCTATTGTGACCGGGTCATAGCAGGAATCTCAAATCCATCAGCTTGGGGATTTTCTCTCTATATTATTGCTTCACAATAATAACTTAGGTAGGATTCTATTGCCATCTAACATTTATTTTTGAAGAGTAATGAACTGTAACATAATGTGTTACTTGATTCTATATAATGTTATGTTTGGATCTTGAATTTGTTATAAAAAATTAAATTATTATAATCACCAGAGAAAAAATAGATTTCTTGAATAAATATTATATTCATGTTCTTCGATATTTTAATTGTGCAGTCAAATTGAAAGAAAAATGTTTGAGAATATTATTGTTTGTGTGTTTCAAATTTGTTTATATTGCTATATAAGGCCACACCATGTCATAAAATGACGTATTACAAGTGACTGTTTTTGAAAAAATAAAAAATATGACGATGAAATTCCGTTGACAAAACCAAATTGGCTTACCGATTAAAGAAAAATCAAATTGAGTTGTAATATTGTTTGACTTTTATCAGAATTAATTGTGAATAGTAATTCAATTCGAAATATGAAAAGCGTTCTTGTTAAATACTCTTTGAATGAAATAGAACTAATTCAAGTTGGTATTGAGTTGTCAAGTCCATTGGATTTGATACCGATTTTATGACCTCTTCTCTTAGAACCTACTTCGTTAAATTCAAAAACACTTTGCATTAATTTAAGTCATAGGAAGGGGCGGCGCCATGTATATTTTAAGATATTCAATTGAATATCCTAATTTATGTATCTGTATATATGCTCATTTTTGTTTTGACAGCCTAAATATTTGAACACATTACTCAAAAGATTGAATACTTTGTCTAAAGTTTTTAAACAACATTTGCAAGCTAGTGATGAAAGACGAAGATTGAGATTATTTGACAACTTTAGTGTTTTAATTTTGTAGTTAACACAATATTTTTATTTTTGACATGAATAATATACTATAATTTATGGAAAGATTATGATGCAAAACCTTACAAGTTAAATATTGGCATTAGGATATTGGCATTTTATCTGTATTTTCCTGATCAGAAGGGATTTGGTTTGTTTACTTGTACGTATTTGATTTTTTCTCGTATGTTATGATTTGTTTTCTCAATTATGTTTGAAAAACAAGGGGCGGGCGGTGAATAACTAACATCAACTCAACATTGTCAACATTTTTCTTTTGGAGTAGTGTTTGAATTTGTGTTTGTGAAAGAAAAAGAAATGGAAACAAAAGAGAAAAAATCAAAAGAAAATAAAGTAGTTGAAGTTAATTTTTTGATTAATTTACAAAAAAGAAGATAAATATTTTTGCCAAAAGATTGTTTTCAGTTTAATTACTCATAAAGATATTATTTTTTTTGTGCTTCAAAAGTTACAATGGGAATCTAATCTTTAAAAATAAACAATATTAATGGCGCCATTCCAAATAAAATGCCTAACAAAAATTAGAGAGAGTCACAAACAACCAAAAGCTATTGAACTTAGGACTAATGAAGATTGAAGACAGAAGGAAGTTGTGATACCCCATTTTATAGGGTTGATTTTGGCCTAGGTCCAACTTAGGGGATTTGTATTTAAATATGTTCCACCTAAAAATTATATTTTATTAAGTTTTATTTTATATTTGTTACACCAAAATTTCTCATAATATAATATACACTCTCCACCACCGCCAACATCACTCCCCACGACCACCGCCGCCATCACCGCAACTGCTGCCGCCGCCGCCGCCACAACCACCACCGATGCCACCACCACCATATCTCCACCACTCTACTGCCACCACCACCAGTTTCGTAAGAGATAATTAGGAAATCGAAAAATTCTTATTCTAGATCTGAAATGTCTTATTTGTTATGAAGGTGTCATTCTGATTCTGAAATGTCACATTTGTTATGAATGTCTCATTCTGGTTCTGAAAAAAAAAAGACATTTGATAAATATTATTATCAAATGTCTCATTTGTTATGAAATACCTTAAGACATTTTTTGAATAAATG
>JAULJZ010166279.1:0-25416 GCA_032270985.1 Heliamphora pulchella | reverse complement strand
AAAGGGCTATGAATTTAGAGATAGAATCTATGTATTCCAATCAGGTCTGAAAACTTGTAGAACCACCCGAAGGGATAGAACTCATTGGATGCAAGTGGATCTACAAGAAAAAGAGAGGAGCAGACGGGAAGGTTGAAACCATCAAAGCTAGGCTTGTTGCTAAAGGGTTCACTCAGAAAGAATGGATCGACTATGAGGGAACCTTTTCGCCGGTAGTTATGCTTAAGTCTATCCGAATTCTCTTATCCATTGTCGCACATTTCGATTATGAAATCTGACAAATGGACGTCAAGACAGCTTTCCTTAACGAAAGTCTTGACGAGTGTATCTATATGATACAGCCAGACGAATTCATTGTAAATGGCTAGGAACACATGTAGGGTTTGGCCGCCAGATAATTAAATCCACCTACAGGGTTTGGCCCAGTTAAAACTTATAAGCATCCTTAAGGGGGTATCGTCAATCCCAATCATTCGGGACGTGGATTCCGTTAATAATTAATATTTGCCATATAAATAATATCGCTGTGCAACTCACCGGGAATATAGACCCATATAAGATCGCACCCTCTAATGAATCAAAACAATGAATATTAAATATATGCAAATCAATAATTATTTCAGAATTAAGAGGATAAGTACTATTCATAATAATCTTGGGGTGTGATTTAATTTATATAGTCAGTAGTCAGTACAAAATTAATTACTCCAAATGTCCCATTCAATACACACAAAGTGTACTGGCACAGAGAGTCAGAACGATAGACGATGCTATTATCTGTTCCCCGTAACCAAGACAGGCCTACTAAAACTCTGTACCACAGTCGTACTGATGATATGTCCATTTCTATCTAAACTGTGAACATAAAACTTATATTCTGCAAAAATCTAAAATTTGATCTTCTGTGTGTAAGCTGTACTATACACACCAGATTAAATACTATACAGAATATTGGACATCCATGCATATCAAAGAAATGATACACATACATCGCTCATAAAGATTCTCATAAAATAGAAAAATAATTTTATTAAAATAAAATTAAAAATTAAAATCAAGATTTTTAGTATACCAACCCTAACACCACAAATTCGGGAATCAAAGAAAGCTGGTTCTCTACACCGGAGAACCAAAGCTCGAAAATCCATCGAGCCCATCTTTGCACCTTAGCGAGTGAGGAATTAAGCACCTCCCAAACAATATAAAAATCAAATGACAAAGCCCGTTGAGGACCGTAAAACCAATCCCAATTGCCATGAGAGCCCCACCAATAAAAAGGTGGGTCCTGCCGCCAATATGTGCCACAACAGCGCAATAACCATGCTAGAAGCTTTACCGTAAGAATATACCAAGATTTGCCACCTGTAATCCACTTAACAATAACAGCCCTTTAGCTAATATGATACCACCGAGCATGTCTAATCTGAGTATACACACCCGAGTCCCACAAACAGCCCCACGCAGCGCTCTGCCAAAAGCACAACAGCCAAAACGCAACAGGCTTTACGCACGTCGTCCCATAAACAGCGCCCATTGTTTTTATAGCTATCAATAAACAATGGGGCGTGGGGTTCACACTCCACTAAACTTCCAACTGAAAAGTAGCCCAAGGTTTCCCTATACCACTTGGGCGCCACTTCAGGAAACAAATGAGGTCCAAAAACCACTAGTAAAGTTCAGCGGCGGGAACCCACTCGCAACCAGGGGCGTGTAGCTAACTTCATCTTCTTCCCCAAAATCATAGTACTAGATCTCTATGAAAAAGGAGGAGGACTTGCATCGTCTCCTAGGGACAACCATAGACAACTAGAAGAACCTCGAGAGGCTCTCCGTCACCGAGAAAACACAATGGAGCCATGTGGTCACAGACCCAACATGTGCTGAATAATCAACCAGAGACAAAATCGAACACATATCTGAGCCATTAACGGAACACCCATCGATTGATCACGATTTGTGAACCAACGAAAAAAGAAAACCCATTTCCTTCGCTGGGCACTAACCGAAAAAAAACCAGATCAGCACCCCAAATCAAATGCGCTGGTGTGGCCGTGACGCACCTACCGGACCTCTAATCAACAAAACGCTAATATGGCTGTGACATACACATATACCCAGCAACAAATACATCATCAAACGTTTACCACTATGTCGAAAGCTCATAAATAGACCAACAAAAGCATTGGGTATTTTCTAACAAATAATCTGCAATCTGAAAAAGTTATAACAACCGTAGAAAACCCAATTAGATCGCCATGGATGAACCATATCAGATATGAGAACCCAACTTGATGATAGTACATCCATGGATAAACACCCTGGACCGGAGCCATCATTGGAGAAAACTTTGCAACACCTAGTCGCCATGAATGAGCACCCTGAAGCCATCGGACATAGGAGACAAAACACGATAGACATGAAGAAAAGATACCATTAGAGCCTCTAGTGCCATAGATTCACCCCACTATTGCCATGTGAGTGATCCAAAGATAGCATAGAATGTGAGCCCACCATTGAGGACGCTCGTTAAAGGCAGTCCACCATTGACGCTTGGGGAGAGCTTTCTCTAGAGAGAGAAGCTCTTCCACCCGTTTACATGGCTGTGCACTGTTGGTATGACATCTTCTTCTTTGCAGTTGTGGACCTATGAGTTCCTCGGGCTTCTTCTGCAGACCCTGCAGTCATTCCCCGAGCAGTCCAGTGGTACCGTGGACTGAAGGGGAAGAAGGCTAGAGGGAAGGACATAGATCCCTTTCGGGTCTCTTTGGACCGGCTGACCCCTAACCAGGTATCTTTATTTACCGTTTACTGCACTGTACATTACTGCTTACTACACCGCACTATACTGTACCGTACTGTTCTTTGTTCTGCATACTAATCATTGTATTCTGTTCACTGATCGTTATACTGTACTGCATTTACCGATTACTATATACTATACTCTGTAGGTTCACTAGGATGTCTGGCAGAGAGCAGAGGATCGGGCTGGCGCAGACTTGATGCGTAGCCGGGATATCGCTTCGAGACGAATCCTGCTTGAGGGTTCGTTCGGATGGGAGTACTATCTAAGAGAGCGAGTGGTTCGCCAGTCGCTCGGTCTAGATTACTTCTGGATCCCAGTGGTTCCTACATCCTATATGCGCCGGACCGATCATCTGAGCTGGGTCGATCTTCTCTTAGAGCTAGTGGGGACTCCTGCTGCTGAGTTGCTGGTACCGGAGGGGGATTATGCAGCTTAGGCCCGGGCCCAGTTATTGGGTTCTTTAGGACCCGGCCCAGCTACCCCAGGTGGCAGGAGGAGGGGACGAGCACCGGAGGCTGCCGATGCTGGTGCTGATGCTGCTGCATGAGCTAGAGCTGCTGCTGCTACTGGTGGAGCTACTGCTGCTATTGGAGTGGCTGCTGAAGGAGCTGGGGCTGGGGCTGTCGAAATACCCTGGACGGTAACATCTTTTATTGCCGGGTATCCTTTCGACATCCCTATCCCGGTTCCTCTTGCTCTAGAGTTCCGACCGGTGCATACTCATGTTTGCTTCTTTTCATTGCTTTATTTCCTGTTCTTCCTCTATTTAGACCGCTTAGCTTTTCATTTCTTTGGGCAGGTGGACCAGGCCTGGCTGGATAGCCTCATGCTGGTGGTGAGCGGCATGCGAACCTTGATTCGTCAGCAGAACGCTGCTCTCCGTGCAGCTGGGGTGCCCTTTGTCCCTCTACTAGTGAGTATTTCCCTTTTAGTCTCATTAAGCCGTTCTGTACTGTACTTTATTCTTACTTTTGCTCCTCTTTTTTAGGCACCGATAGCTGCCACCAACGTAGTACCACCATCGGCTCCTGGCCAGCCTTCTGCTCATGCTGCGGTTCTGGCACGAGGTCGTGGATCTCGTGCTGCTTCTAGAGCCCGCTCTCAAGGATCTGTCTCTTCTGCTTGGAGTCGCTCGAGAGTCATGTCCTTCTCTTCTGGCAGTGATGATGGCGACGATTTTGACCGACTCTTCGAGGATGATAGTTCAGAGGAGGTCGGTCCTTTTTCCCGTCGTGTCCGTCCGAGGCGAGAGTGAGAGAGACAGAGCCCCCCATCTTTGTTTATTTTTGATATATTCAGATACACTTTATATACATTTTGGTTTTCATGGGCTTGCGTGCCTTTTCCTAATTGGGCCTATGTGCCCCAGTTTTTGTTTATTGGGCTTGGGTGCCCCAGTTTACACTAGATTGCATTCTGATACATTTTGTTATCTTTATGCTATGTCTTCTGACCTTCATGCCATTTTCACTTCACATGGCCTTTCTTTATTTGCTGCTCAAACTGTCTTGGATGCGCAATCAAAATTTACACAAAATGTAGAAACCACAAACTGGGTCATGCCTGCCATCTTTTACCACGGAGGTCGCCATAATCAACATGGCGGTCGCCACTTCCATAAGTACTGACATGGCGGTCGCCAGTTCCAACATGGCGGTCGCCTGGTCAAAGGGATGATGTCACTGTACGGTTCCCTTCCAAGTTGGCGGTTGCCCATTCCAAGGTGGCAGTCGCCACATTGATTGTACTTTTTGCTACTTTTTCGATTTTCAGCCTTTCCATGCCTTATAAATACATCCCTGGAGGCCCCATTTTCTGTTACTCTGACTCAGACGACTTCTTCCCTTTCTGCATGGGTTGAGGCATTTTCCCATGTCGAATGCTTAAACTTTGCCCATTTCGGTATCAACTCCTTATTTCCTCTTATGACTATAAAGATTGACATACTTTTGTTGGGGCGACTGCTTAGCTATGGGACCCACAATCCAACATCTTCCGGTTCGGTCTTGAAGAGCTATGCCCCACTATGGAGGAGTTTACTGCTATTTTGGATTTGGCTTCTCGAAGCTCTGTCGTGGTTCCCACTTTCTTTCTTTCGACCCGCCAACAAATGATACAGCTCTGTGGCCTGTCAAGGATGGAAGCCTCTCTTTTGACACAGGATGACTGTCTTGACATACCCTGGATCATTGACAGATTTTGCCCTATCGGTGACCTCAGTGACCTTAGTGACCTCAATTTTCAGCTGCGGTGACGTTATGCTCTTTGCTTCTGTCTTCTTGCCTAGTATCTTCTTGTTCCTTTTGATGGGCGGGTTAGTTGTGCATTGGTTGACATCGTGGGTCAGATGTGGAAGGATTTTGTACCACTTGTCTTTGCCGAGACACTGTTGGGTCTGGATGTTGTTCATCGTGGTGAGACCACTACTTTTGCTGGCAACCCCTTACTTCTTCAGGTAAGCCTAAAACCTTTCTTTCATTAGAATTTTGTCGTATTGCAAGGCTTTTCCCTCACTGTTCTCACTTTTGCTACAGATTTGGCTGATGGAGAAGGTAAATCTTGTACAGAAACCAACTACTGATAGACACAATGCTGCATCTTTTGTTTACCACCCATATTACCAGATATGCGACACTGAGGCAGCCTGGCGACAGTACTTATCATCCCTGACTGGCCCAGATATTACTTGGCAGTGCCCCTGGTAGCAGATCCCTGCCATGACTCTGACTACCATGGATTACCCTGGTGTTCTATTGATTAGTCTGTGTCAGACTACTTTCTATTACCCCTATCGGATCATGCGGCAGTTTGGTCGCAGCCAGATCATCTTTCCCAGTATCCAAGGCCGTTTATTCTCATCTGCGCTGCGGGCTCCATTTCTAACATCATATCAAGATGCCTGGCCATCTCATTCACGGATGGAGATGTAGGATTTGCAATGTCCTGAGCTTTTTGTTGAGTATATGACATGGCTGATGCAGGATCAAGAGAAGAAAGATAGAGAAGAAGGAAAACAGGCAACAAAGAGGAGAAAGACTTGAGGTCTCTTGCTTTGTTTTAAGAATTTCACAGCCTTCTTTTTTATTTTGTTTATAGAGTTTGGGACTTGCGTGCCATTCCTTTCAAAAACATTGTAACTCGAATCAAAGTAATGTAGACTCCCACTTTATGTTTTAGATGGTTTAAATTTATCCAAAGTTTTTTTTAGTATAATTAAATGACTTTATTATTAAAATTCAAAAATAAATTTGCATTGGTCTTACTTAGATTCAAAGATGGTTATAACAAAGAATGTGGCCGAACTTCTTAAAAGAAGCTACCTACGTATCCCAAAAAGATGGAATCAGGCCTTAACGTAGTTTGGGCTCGGTTTACACTCGGGTATTGACGCTCTCCTTTTATGGTGCCCTAACTTTTGCCAAGGTCGCCATTTCGGGTTTTGGCCTTGCGGGCTGCTCTAACTTTTGCATGAGTTGTCTTTTTGGCTTTCAACTCAGCGAGCTTTTATTTTCTCTTTATTTTTACCTCAAGGATAGTGTTTTTTGAGTTAATCGAGGTTAACTGGAGTGGAGAACACATAGCCATCCAAATCCATAATAATGACTGCTCCACCGGTCATGATGGTTTTGATTAGAAACGGTCCGGACCAGTTCGGCTTGAACTTGCCTCTCGAGTCGAAGATAGGAGCTCTGATTTCCTTAAGAACCAGATCTCCTTCTCTGAGATCTCGGGTCTTGACCTTCTTATTAAATGCTCAAGCTTTCCTCATTTGATAACCTTGTACGTGAAACAGAGCCTGCAGCCTTCTTTCATCAAATATGAGCAACTCTTCCATCCGGTTCCTCTGCTATTTCTACTTTTGAAATACTGGCTTCGGCTACTATTCTTAGTGAGGGGATTTCTACCTCAATGGGAAGTATAGTTTCCATCCTGTATACTAAAGAGTATGGCGTAGCTCCTGTTGAAGTTTTGATTGACGTCCTGTATCCCCAAAGTGCAAATGATAGATGCTCTGGCCAATCCTTATATGAGTTGATCGTCTTTTGCAGGATTTTCTTGATATTCTTGTTTGCTGCATCGACTGCCCCATTGGTTTACGGCTGATATGGTGAAGATTTGTGAACCACTCTCCGGTATTCTTCGAAAAGGTCCAAGACCTCCCCTTGAAAATGCGAGCCATTATCTGAGATGACCTTATGGGAAACTCCATACCGGTAGATGATGTTTTTCTTGATGAACTTAGCAACATGAGAGGTTTTTAATACTGAGTAGGAGGCGGCTTCCACCCACTTGGTAAAGTAGTCAATGGCCACCAGGATGAACTCGTGCCCATTTGATGCCTTCGGTGTTACCTTGCTGATCACATTGATGCCCTGTACTGAGAATGGCCATGGCGACATTAGGTTATACAGCTGAGATGGAGGTACGTGCATAAGGTTTGCGTGAATTTGGCACTTATGACACCTTCACACGAACTGTAAACAGTTTGTCTCCATTGTCATTCAAATGTACCCCTATCGCAGGATCTTTTTAGCTAACATGTTTCTGCTCATGTGTAGCCCACAAACTCCTGCGTGGATCTCTTTCATCAACGCTTAGCCTTCTTCAGTGTTTACACACAGCTTGTTGATCCCAGAATTCCCTCGTTTGTATAGTCTATCACCGCAAATGACAAATTGTGTGAATAATCATCGTATCGCCCTTTTGTCCTTTTTGCTTACAAACTTGGAGTATTCTCCTTTCTCTATTAAAAGTTTTGGATGTCAAAATACCATGGAAGGTCGTCAGTGCTTTCTTCAATCGCGGCCGTCGTCTCGTATGCCGGGTTTCTTTTCTGTTCAATTATCAAAGGCCTTATTCGAATTTCAGGTGGTATGTAAATCTTGGGTGCTAGGGTGGCCAGCATGTCGGCGAACTTGTTCTGTAGTCTTGGCACTTGGGTAAAGATCACTGATTCAAAACATGGTATCAGTTTCTCTAGCTCTTGATGATAGAGAATCGAGGTTAAGTCCCTGACCTTCCATTCTCCTCTCGCTTGTGAAACCACTAGTGCTGAATCTCCGATCACTTCCAACCTCATTGTCCCTAATTCTAAGGCTGCCTCCAATCCAGCTAAACATGCTTCATATTCAGCCTGATTGTTGATAACTTCAAAATTGAGCTTTAGAGACAAAGGAAAAAAGGGAGAAAACACAAATATCAGAGGGAAATTTTTTTATTTTTTGTTTTTGTTTTGTTTTTTATTTTTTAAAGAGATTTACCTGGCGTACCAAGGCTTAGAGTTCCTCGTCTTTTAGGATTTAAAAGAACCGAAGGGTCGTCACTTACACACGAACCTAGGGTTAGGGTGCATAATTTTCTAGGGCTTAAAAGAACCGAATGGTCGTCACTTACACACGAACCTAGGGTTATGGTGCCTAGTTTTCTAGAGCTTGAAAGAACCGAAAGGTCGTCACTTACACACGAACCTAGGGTCAGGGTGCCTAGTTTTCTAGGGCTTGAAAGAATCAAAGGGGCATCACTTACACACGAACCTATGATTTTTTTATTGCTTTTTGTTATCTGCTGCATATTTCATGTGCTTGATTTGCTCTTTATGTACCCTCAGTTTGTCTTCTCTTTTTAGGCTGGTCACTATGTTAGAGGCTTCGGGGGGTCTGCCTCCGGGGAGGTGTTGGAGTGGTATGATGCCCTCCATACTCCCAGCCGGGCTTATATTGATGCCTCTGATTTTGCTCGTTTCATACCCTTATTGGGTAGGACGAGTAATGACCCAGTATAGTTGACAGCTCTGACGGAGCGGTGGTGGGATACCACCAACACCTTCCATTTCACCACCTTTGAGCCTACCCTGACGCCTCTCGACTTCACTCTCATCACCGGCATTCGGGTTGGGGGAACTCCTATTCCGTTCGACCCCACCATCGCTCGTTCTGTCGATGCCTTGATGTACTTCCTCGGAGCTATCCCCGCGCATATGGATCGCGACCTGGTCTAGTATACCTAGTTTTTCGAGCGATTTAGACATTTTCAGTGCACCGAGCCTCGCCAATACGAGTGGGATGCCTGAGACTTCCTGATGTCTATGTTTGGTACCTTCTTGTTCTCGAACAAGGAGAACACCATTCATTTGCATTACTTGGGCAGCCTGGCTCGTCTTGATCGGGTTGCATCTTTTGATTGGGGATGAGCTGCTCTCGCAACTCTCTACAGCTTTATGCGGACTCTTACCCGGTTTCCTCAGGAGCTCAGTATTGTGGGATACTGGAGGGTCTGAGAGGTATGATTTAGTTTCTACAGTTCTCCATTCATTGCTGTTATCTGTTATTATCTGCTTGCAGACATCTTCTTCTTTGCAGTTGTGGACCTATGAGTTCCTCGGGTTTCATGTCCCGGCGAACTCTTCTGCAGACCCTTCAGTCATTCCCCGAGCAGCCTGATGGTCCCGTGGACTGAAGGGGAAGAAGGCTGGAGGGAAGGACATAGATCACTTTTGGGTCTCTTTGGACCGGCTGACTCCTGACTAGGTATCTTTATTTACCGTTTACTGCACTGTATATTACTGCTCACTACACCGCACTGTATTGTATTGTTCTTTGTTCTGCATACTGATCACTGTATTCTGTTTACTGATCATTATACTGTACTGCATTTACCGATTACTATATACTGTACTCTGCAGGTTCACTGGGATGTCTGGTAGGGAGCAGAGGATCGGGCTGGCATAGACCTGATGCGCAGCTGGGATATCGCTTCGAGACGGATCCTGCTGAAGGGTCCATTCGAATGGGAGTACTTTCTAGGAGAGCGAGTGGTTCGCCAGTCGCTCGGCCTGGATTACTTCCGGATCCCAGTGGTTCCTCCAACCTATATGCGCCGGACCGATCATCTGAGCCGGGTCGATCCTCTCTTAGAGCTGGTGGGGACTCTTGCTGCTGAGTTGCTAGTACTGGAGGGGGATTATGCTGCTTGGGCCCGGGCCCATTTACTGGGTCCTTTAGGACTCGGCCCGACTGCCCCAGGTGGCAGGAGGAGGGGATGAGCACCAGAGGCTGCCGATGCTGGTGCTGATGCTACTGCAGGAGCAGGAGCTGCTGCTGCTGCTAGAGTGGCTGCTGGAGGAGCTGGGGCTGGGGCTTTCGAGATACCTTGGACGGTATCATCTTTTATTGCTGGGTATCCTTTCGAAATCCCTATCCCGGTTCCTCTTGCTTCGGAGTTTTGACCGGTGCAGACCCAGTTTTGCTTCTTTTCACTGCTTTATTTCCTGTTCTTCCTCTATTTAGACCGTTTAGCTTTTCATTTCTTTGGGAAGGTGGACCAGGCCTGGCTGGATCGCCTCATGCTAGTGGTGAGCGGCATGCGGACCTTGATTCGTTAGCAGGATGCTGCTCTCCGTGCAGCTGGGGTGCCCATTGTCCCTCTGCTAGTGAGTATTTTCCTTTTAGTCTCATTATGCCATTCTGTACTGTACTTTATTCTTACTTTTTCTCCTCTTTTTTTGGCACTGGTAGTTGCCACCGGCGTAGTACCACCACCGGCTCCTGGCCAACCTTCTGCTCATGCTGCGATTCTGGCACGAGGTCGTGGATCTCGTGCTGCTTCTTCTAGAGCCCTCTCTCAAGGATCTGTCTCTTCTGCCTAGAGTCACTCGAGAGTCATGTCCTCCTCTTCTGGCAGTGATTATGGCGACGATTTTGACCGACTCTTTGAGGATGACAGTTCAGAGGAGTCCAGTCCTTCTTCTCACCGTGTCCGCCCGAGGCGAGAGTGAGAGAGAGAGTCCTCCCATCTTTATTTATTTTTGATACATTCAGATACACTTTATATACATTTTGGTTTTCATGGGCCTGCGTGCCTTTGCCTGGTTGGGCCTATGTGCCCCTGTTTCTGTTTATTCGGCCTGGATGCCCCAGTTTACACTAGATTGCATTCTGTTATCTTTATGCTATGTCTTCGGGCCTTCGTGCCATTTTCACTTCACATGGCTTTTCTTTATTTGCTGCTCAAATTGTCTTGGATGCACAATCAAAATTTACACAAAATGCAGAAACCACAAACTGGTTCATGCCTGCCATCTTTTACCATGGCAGTCGCCATAATCAACATGATTGTCGCCACTTTCATAAGTACTGACATAGCGGTCACCATAATCAACATGACTGTGCCACTTTCATAAGTACTGACATGGCGGTCGCCAGTTCCAACATGGCGGTCACCTGGTCGAAGGGATGATGTCACTGTACAGTTCCCTTGCAAGTTAGCGGTCACCCACTACAAGGTGGCGGTCGCCACATTGATTGTACTTTTTGTTACTTTTTTGATTTTCAGCCTTTTCATGCCTTATAAATACATCCCTGGAGGCCCCATTTTTTGTTACTCTGACTCAGATGGCTTCTTCCCTTTCTGCATGGGTTAAGGGATTTTCCCATGTCGAACGCTTAAACTTTGTCCATTTCGGTATCAACTCCTTATTTCCTCTTATGACTATAAAGATTGACATACTTTTGTTAGGGGTGGCTGCTCAGCTATGAGACCCGCAATCCCACGTCTTTCGGTTCGGTCTTGAAGAGCTATGCTCCACTGTGGAGGAGTTTGCTGCTATTTTGGATTTGGCTTCTCGAAACTCCGTCGTGGTTCCCACTTTCTTTCTTTCACCCACTAACAAGTGATACAGCTCTATGGCCTGTCTAGGATTGAAGCCTCTCTTCTGAAATAAGATAACTGTCTTGACATACCCTAGATCATTGACAGATTCTGCCCTACCGGTGACCTCAGTGACCTCAGTTTTTAGCTACGGCGATGTTATGCTCTTTGCTTCTATCTTCTTGCCCAGTATCTTCTTGTTCTTTCTGACATGTGGGTTAGTTGTGCATTGGTTGACATCGTGGGTCAGATGTGGAAATATTTTATACCACTTGTCTTAGCTGAGACACTGCTGGGCCTGGATGCTGTTCATCGTGGTGAGACCACTACTTTTGCTGGCTGCCCCTTCTTCAGGTAAGCCCAAAACCTTTCTTTCATCAGAATTTTGTCGTATTGCAAGGCTTTTCCCTCACTGTTCTCACTTTTGCTGCAGATCTGGCTGATGGAGAAGGTAAATCTTGTACAAAAATAACCTACTAATAGACACAGTGCTGCATCTTTCCTTTACCGCCTCTATTACCAGATATGCGACACTGAGGCAGCCTGGCGACGGTACTTCTCATCCCAGACTGGCCCAGATATTACCTGGCAGTGCCCCTGGTGGCGGATTCCGGCCATGACTCTGACTACCATGGATTACCCTGGTGTTCTGTTGATTAGTCTGTATCAGACTTCTTTTTATTACCCCCATCAGATCATGCGGCAATTTTGTCACAGTCAGATCATCTTTCCCAGAATTCGAGGTCGTTTATTCTCATCTGCACTGCGGGCTCCATTTTTAACATCATATTAGGATGCCTGGCCATCTGGTTCACGGATGGAGATGCAGGATTTGAAGTGTCCCGAGCTTTCTGTTGAGTATAAGACATGGCTGATGTAGGATCGAGAGAAGAAAGATAGAAAAGAAGGAAAACAGACAACAAAGAGGAGAAAGACTTGACGTCTCTTGCTTTGTTTTAAGGATTTCACAGCCTTCTTTTTTATTTTGTTCGTAAAGTTTGGGACTTGTGTGCCCTTCCTTTCAAAAACTTTGTAACTCGGATCAAAGTAATGAAGACTCCCACTTTATGTTTTATATGGTTTAAATTTATCCAAAGTTTTTTTTAGTACAATTAAATGACTTTATTATTTAAAATTTAGAAATAAATTTGCATTGATCTTACTTAGATTCAAAAATGGTTATAACAAAGAATGTGGTCGGACTTCTTAAAAGAAGTTGTCAACGTATTCCAAAAAGTTGGAATCAGGCCTTAACGTAGTTCGGGTTCAGTTTACACTCGGGTATTGACGCTCTCATTTTATGGAATGAAGGCTCCCACTTTATGTTTTAGATGGTTTAAATTTATCCAAAGTTTTTTTTAGTACAATTAAATGACTTTATTATTAAAATTCAGAAATAAATTTGCATTGGTCTTACTTAGATTCAAAGATGGTTATAAAAAAGAATGTGGCCGGAGTTCTTAAAAGAAGTTGACCACGTATCCCAAAAAAGATGGAATCAGGCCTTAATTTAGTTCGGGCTCAGTTTACACTCGGGTATTGACGCTTTCCTTTTATGGTGCCCTAACTTTTGCCAAGATCGCCCTTTTGGATTTTCGGCGTTGCAGGCTGCTCTAACTTTTGCCTGAGTTGCCTTTTCGGCTTTTAACTCTGCGAGCTTTTATTTTCTCTTTATTTTTACCTCAAGGATAGTATTTTTTGAGTTGATCGAGGTTAACTGGAGTGGAGAACACATTGCCATCCAAATCCATAATAATGACTGCTCCACTAGTCATGATGGTTTTGATTAGAAACGGTCCGGACCAGTTCGGCTTAAACTTGCCTCTCGGGTCGAAGATAGGTGCTATGATTTCCTTAAGAACCAGATTTCCATCTCTGAGATCTCAGGTCTTAACCTTCTTATTGAATGCTCGAGCTATGCTCCTTTGATAACCTTGTACATGAATTAAGGATTTCTTAAGAGACAGTATGCTTCAGTGTGTGCGACGTAAGGTGCGACGCACGGTGAGGAGTGAGCGATGCCTCCCGTTGTCGACCTTCTAGCCGCCGTCGTCCCAGTGCCACTAGCGGCGACCTCATCGGTGCCGCCGCCTCCCCCCGACGATCCTCAAAGCTCCGAAAATGGCTCTCCCTCACTCTCGGCGTTCTTTGGTGTTACCCTAGAATGGCAAACTCACCTGCAATTTCTATGGCAGCTGCTCCGTTCTCCCTTGCTATGGACTCCATTGAAGTACGTAGGAAGCAGAGGAGTGTTTCCCACCCCCAATCCAAACCTTGTGCTGTCCAATCCTCACAATCGAGGGTCCAAGCGGCGATCACAGCTTCTCCGCAACCCTATTCAACACTCTGTCCCGTTCTTCTCAGTTCAGAAATTAAATCAAATCTTAGGGTTCCATTATCACATGTTTGCCCACAGAGTTCCTTTTCGGCTCTTCACCCCTCTGATTCTTCCTCCCCTACTCTAGAGAACTCTAACACCTCATTTGTAGCAACCCCTAATGCTGTTGGAATTGGGGATTCCTCTGTCCCCTCTGCATCTAACTCCTGAGAACACCCTAAGGGCTCATATAAGAGTGCTCAAGCACCTTATCCCAACCTAGCAACCCCTAATGCTGTTGCATTTCCCTGATATGCAACGTGGTAATGAACCTGTTGTGGAACTGGATGAGTCCGATGTTGACACTAACCCTTGGAACCATTGCCTTATTGGATATTTTCTAGATGAAAAAATGCCATATAATCTCCTCAGTGCCACTACAAGGGCAATGTGGAAGGAGCATGCTCCAGAATCGATTAAACAAATAGGCCCATGTTTTTTCTTTGAGTTCAAAGATGAAACCACTAAGCTGAAAATCTTGGAAGGAGGTCCATATTTCTTCTCCAAACGTTATTTGGTTCTAACTGAATGGAGGAGAATGTTGGTTCCTTCTATAGCCCACCCCTCCTCAATCCCAGCGTGGGTTAAACTTCATAAACTCCCGTTAGAATGTTGGACTGCTTCAAGTCTCAGCAAGATTGCTAGCACCATTGGAAAACCTATACATGTTGATCAAGCCACAACAACCAAGAATAGGTTATACTATGTAAGGATGTGTATTGAAATTTTCGCAAGAGATGAACTCCCGAATGAGGTGATAGTGAAGATCAATGGCGACGTGGTGACAGTCCGGGTGGAGTATCAGTGGCTCCCTCCCAAATGCACTGCTTGTAAAGTGTTTGGACATATATGTAATCTGAAACATTCTCCATCCTCTACCAATCCAATTGAATCTGTGCCTACTAAGGGGGAGAACCCTCCTTCTAGCCATAGTAAGTGTAATGCTCTAGTGGAGCACCAGCGCATATGGATTCAGGTTGGTAAAGTTTGGGAGGATGTTTTGGCGCCTTGTGTAGATGGTTTGAGCAAGGCAAGGGAGATTCCTACAATTGTGACTGAGGTGCTTGAGGTTGATAGTACTACCGTGGAATTATCATCGTCAGCAGATGTGGGTGTAAGGGATCAAGTGGTACATGAAGTTCTTTTCTCAAATTCCTTTCGAGCACTTTTAGATGTAGTTGATGAAGGTTTCTATGAAAATTCGGCCTCTATAGCAAAGCAAAAGTCAAGAATGAAGGATAGTAATAGCAAAAAGAAAAAGAAATGGTCCTCTGGTGGTCCTTTGAACTGGTATTCCTTTCCCCAGTAACTTGGTTATGGATTGGTTAGGTTTTTTAGTCGACTGTACTGGATGATTTAGTCGACAAAATTGTTTCTATGTAGTTGGTGGTGTCAGTTTCTTCTGGTTTTGTTGCTTCCTATCCATACGGGTTGTGCATGGATAGTCTCTCCCGCTGCAAAGCGGGGGTTATATGGGTCAATATGTTAATATTGTTTTCGTGTTATTTTAGTTAGTGGTGTAACCATCTGGGGTATGCCCCTTGGAATCATGTACACTTTTTTTTTACCTTTTATGCTATATTTAATTACCAAAAAAAAACCTTGTACACAAAACAAAGCCTGCAGCCTTCTTTCATCAAATAAGAGCAACTCTTCCATTCGGTTCATCTGCCATTCTGCTTCTGAAATACTGGCTTCGGCCACTATTCTTAGTGAGGGGATTTCCACCTCAATGGGAAGTATAGCTTCCATCCTGAATACTAAAGAGTATGGCGCAGCTCCTGTTGAAGTTCTGATTGACGTCTTGTATCCCCAAAGTGAAAATGGTAGATGCTCCGGCCAATCCTTATGTGAGTTGATTGTGTTTTGCAGGATTTTCTTGATATTCTTATTTTCTGCCTTGACTGCCCCATTGGTTTGCGGCCGATATGGTGAAGATTTGTGAACCACTATTCGGTATTCCTCGAAAAGGTCCAAGACCTCCCCTTGAAAATGCGAGCCATTATCTGAGATGACCTCATGGGGAACTCCATATCGGCAGATGATGTTTTGCTTGATAAACTTAGCAACATGAGAGGCTTTCAATACTGAATAGGAGGCAGCTTCCACCCAATTGGTAAAGTAGTCAATGGCCACCAAGATGAACTTGTGCCCATTTGATGCCTTCGGTGTTACCTTACCGATCACATCGATGCTTCATACTAAGAATGGCCATGGCGACGTTAGGTTATACAGCTGAGATAGAGGAACGTGCATAAGGTTTGCGTGAATCTGGCACTAATGACACCTTCGCACGAACTGTATACAGTCTGTCCCCATTGTCATCCAAAAGTACCCCTGTCACAGGATGTTCTTGGCTAACATGTTTCCGCTCATGTGTGGCCCACAAACTCCCGCGTGGATCTCCTTCATCAATGCTTGGCCTTCTTCAGTGTTTACACACAGCTTGTTGACCCCAGAATGCCCTCGTTCGTATAGTCTATCACCGCAAATGACAAATTGTGCGGATAATCGTCGTATCGCCCTTTTATCCTTTTTGCTAACAAACTCGGGGTATTCTCCTTTCTCCATGAAGTTCTGGATGTCAAAATACCATGGAAGGTCGTCAGTGCTTTCTTCGATCGCGGCCATCGTCTCGTATGGCGACTTTCTTTTTTGTTCAATTATCAAAGGCCTCATTCGGATTCCAGGTGGTATGTCAATCATGGATCCTAGGGTGGCCAGCGCGTCGGCGAACTTGTTCTACAGTCTTGGCACATGGGTAAAGATCACTGATTCAAAATGCAGTTTCGATTTCTCTAGCTCTTGATGATAAAGAATCAAGGTTAAGTCCCTGACCTTCCATTCTCCTCTCGCTTGTGAAACCACTAGTGCTGAATCTCCGATGACTTCCAACCTCCTTGCCCCTAATTCTAAGCCTGCCTCCAATCCAGCTAAACATGCTTCATATTTAGCCTGATTGTTGGTAACTTCAAAATTGTGCTTTAGAGACAAAGGAACGTGGGATTCGTCAGGAGTGACAAGAAGGACTCCTATTCTATAGCCATATTGATTGGATGCGCCATCAAAATATAGAGTCCACTTGTCATCCCCGACTTTCATCAGCTGTTCGTCAGGAAATTGGAACTCTGTGTCCTCACCCCCTTCAACTAGTTGATCGGCCAAAAATTCTGCCACTGCTCTACCCTTGATTGACTTTCGGGTGACGTATCTGAGGTCAAATTCTGATAACAACAGCAACCACCGAACCAACCTTCCTGTCAATGCTGGATTTTCAAACAGGTACTTCAATGGGTCCATTCAGACAGCCAGCATATAATGCCTCAGTTTTTGGGAAGCCCAAACTAAAGCCCAGCATGTCTTTTCCAGTGGTGTGTATCGTATTTCTGACCCTGTCATCTTCTTGCTTAAGTAGTAGATAGTCTTTTCGATTCTAGTTTCACCCTCTTGCGCCAGCACACATCCCATAGCCGAATCAGTCACTGACAAATAGAGGATCAGTGGCCTATCAGGTTTGGGAGGAGCTAGAACAGGTGGGTTTTGCAGGTACTGTCGAATGGTATCAAAGGCATCTTGGCATTTGCGATCCCATTCAAAATCAACTCTTTTCTTCAGTAGACAGAAGAGCGGCTCGCTGTGACGTTGGGATTTTGGGGGTTGTTTTGGAAATTATTTCAAAAATAAGGGATTCAATGATGTTTGAAAAATATTTTAACACCATGAAAGCTAAATTCTGAAAATTTATTTTTATTGAAAATGGAGTCGCCACTTAGTTTTTGAGAAAAACTAAGAAAAACAAAAATAGCTACTGATCTTTAAAACGTTTAACCAGAGAAAGAGGGTTTGGGGGCTAAGGTACGAATCGAGGAAGGTGTTAGGCACCCCGTTTGCCCAACTAAAATGTTAGCATCTACTAATCATCATTGGTTCTTTAATATGATTTCTCAAATGCATGCAAATAAAGAAAATGCATGCAAAGAGAGAACATCCAAAATCAAATATGAAAAATACATAACATACGTATATAGAATGCCAAATAAAACAAGTATAAAAAAAAATCTTAAGTCCTACGGCATGCAATTTCTAACTAAAGGTTACATGAAACACACCCGCATACAATTTCATCAAAATGAACTAAACTATCAAAACTTGAGTAAATGAGTAAAACATGATGGGAGCTGTTAAAATTACCTAAATATGAATTTGCTACAAAAGAAAAATTAAACTATCATAAACATGCTTTCAAATAAAGAAACTAAAATATGGACTAACATTAACATGGTGAATTGGTAAGAGAAATGAGAAATACAAAATAAAATATGCATAAAAAAGGATCCTAAAAGAAGGTTTATAAAAAAAACATATGAAAAGAGATTCTAACTATTTACATTTTTAAAAGAAAACAAAAACAAAAGAGAAGAACATTATATTAAAAGGTGAAAAACTAGTTTAAAAGACTTTTTATGATTTTTGGGTTTAACAAAATGAAAAAAAATAATACCAACATTAAAAAGAAAAAGAAAAGAACAAAAGAAAGGAAAGATAAAGCTAATAATAAAAAAGAAGAAAAGAAAAGAGAGTAAAAGGCAAGAAAAGACAATTACACTAATGTTAAAAGAAAAAAAAATAAAATTTGAAGAAGAAAGCTAGAAAAGAAATATTAAATTAATGCTAGTAGAAGAAAAAGAGCATTACATCAAAATTACAAGAAAAGAAAATAGAATGTTATCAAAAGAAAGTTAGACTAACTAAAAGAACAGAAAATGAACACTAGGATAAGAGCAATATAATAATGATATTGAAGGAACCTTAAACTAATATTAGAAGAAAAGAAAAAAAAGTAAAATGGGACATTAGCATTAGAGAAAAAAAAGAAATGAGATATTAAAAGAGAGATGGAGCTATATTAGAAGAAAATAGAAAGGAATATTAGCAATAGATTAAAGGTTTACTAATATTAAAAGGGAAAAAAGGAGAGAAAAGAATAAGACATAAGCAAAAGAAACATTAAATTAACATTAAAAGGAGAATTAGCATTAAATGGGTACAATATTAACAATAGCAACCATTTTTATGTAAGTGCTTGTATTACAACGATATCGACATTGTTTAGTCGTATCGTCACGTTATGTTAACACTAATTCGATAAGTAAATTAAAGAAAAAGACAATGTGATTAGTGTGAATGTGTAAACTAAGAAATTAATTAAAACGACTAAGTTAAATGAGGCAATATGATCAATAAACAAATTTACATAAATGAAGGAAATGTGTGAATTGAAATTGAATTTAACCCGATCACTCCAAAAGAGAGAAAATGGAGTTAGAAGGATCGGTGATCCAAACGAGGTACCTAGATTGCCGGGGAATCCTCAAGTCGGGGACTGTGCCTTGGTGGTCTAATCCTTGGGCAATAATCCAAACAAGGCTTCAATGTAGGTGCTGGTAGGTTAGGATCTCGGTATTTCGGCAGGGCTTCGGCGTCGGGACTCAGAATTGTTCGGCGACTCGACAGAACTTTCCTCTCAAAACCTCTCACCCATTTTTTGTCCTTGAAAACGTACTAGAAGTACGGTATTTATAGAGTTCTTCAACCAATGAGATGCTGCCACATTTTAGGGCATGTCAGGCCATCGGGCGATGATCCAAACAAGGCTTCAATATAGGTGCTGGTAGGTTAGGATCTCGGTATTTCGACAGAGCTTCGGCGTCGGGACTCAAAATTGTTCGGCGACTCGGCAGAACTTTCCTCTCAAAACCTCTCACCCATTTTCTGTCCTTGAAAACGTACTAGAGGTACGGTATTTATAGAGTTCTTCAACCAATGAGATGTTGCCACGTTTTAGGGCATGTCAGTCTAGTTGGAGTTGGGGGTCGCCATAATGTAAGTTGGGGGTCGCCATGTTTTTGAAGGGTTCCACAAAATTTTACGGGGGTCGTCACAATTCAAGTTGGCGGTCGCCGGGTTAGAGGTGGACGTCACCATTTTTTGGCTAGAGTTTCCAAGAGGTTTTATAGGCATTCGCCACAATGAACATGGCGGTCGCCTTACTTGGGCAGCAAGTTTCAATGGTTCGACAAATTTTTATTGGTTTGAAGGTTCTAGGTTCAACTACTGAGCTTAGATCACTTCCCGAGGATCGTTCTAAGGTATCATTCCACCTGTTTTCATCATCGGATTCACCTAAGATTAGGTGGGATCAAATTGGGGTGTTTACAGTTACCCCTCTTTGATATAACTTGCATAGCAATGCGTGATGCAAGTTATATCAAAGACCTAGAGACAACAACCATTTGACCAAGCCGCCAATCTTAGGCAACAAACACACAAGCATACATATGATGTTGGTCGTGCTCGAATTTTTATCGAGCTGCCTACGTACCCCTTTGCTAGGGATCAGACCAAAACGTAGTTCATGGGACAAAATGCAGGGATGCAATGATAAGAAATATGATGCATGATAAGTATAGTGTAATTGCCATGTGAGTCAGTTTAGGGTCATGAGGAGGACCGACGAGTCAGTTTAAGGTCATGAAGAAGACCGACGAGTCAGTTTAAGGTCATGAAATAGGGCCTGGAGTATTCTTTCGTAATACAAGAGCAATTCTTCCATATGATTCCTCTGCCATTCTGCTTCTGAAATACTGGCCTCGGCTACTACTCTTAGTGAAGGGATTTTCACTTCGATAGGAAGCACGGCTTCCATCCCGTACACTAAAGAGTATGGTGTGGTTCCAGTTGAAGTTCTGATCGACGTTCGGTATCCCCAAAGTGTAAATGGTAGGTGCTCCGGCCAATCCTTATGTGAGTTGATCACCTTTTGCAAAATTTCTTGATGTTCTTGTTTACTGCCTTAACCGCTCCATTGGTCTGCGGCCGATATGGTGAGGACTTGTGGGCCACTATCCGGTATTCTTCAAAAAGATCCAAGACCTCTCCTTAAAAATGCGAGCCATTATCTGAGATAACCTCATGGGGCACCCTGTACTGGCAAATGATGTTTTGCATGATGAACTTAGCAACATAAGAGGCTTTCAATACTGAGTAGAAGGCTGCTTCCACCCACTTGGTAAAGTAGTCAATGGCCACTAGGATAAACTCGTGCCCATTTGACGCCTTCGGTGTTACCTTGCCGATCACATCAATGCCCCATACTGAGAATGGCCATGGTGATGTCAGGTTATACAACTGAGGTGGGGGAACATGCATGAGATTTGCTTGAATCTGACATTTGTGGCACCTCCGCACGAACTGTATGCAGTCTGTCTCCATCGTCATCCAAAAGTATCCTTGTCGTAGGATTTTCTTGCTTAACATATTCCCACTCATGTGTGGCCCACAAACTCCTACGTGGATTTCTTTCATCAATTCTTGACCTTTTTCATTGTTGACGCACAACTTGTTGACCCCAAAATGCCCTCGTTTGTATAGTCTACCACCGCAAATGACAAACTGCGTGGATAATCGTTGTATTGCCCTTTTGTCCTTTACGCTATCAAACTTGGGGTATTCTCCTTTCTCCTCGAAGTTCTGAATGTCAAAGTACCATGGAAGGTCATAGTGCTTTCCTCGAATGCGGTCGTCGTCTTGTATGCCGATTTTCTTTTCTGTTCAATTATCAATTGCCTCATTCGAACCCCGAATGGTATGTCCATCATGGATGCTAGGGTGGCCAGTGCATTGGCAAACTTGTTCTGCAGTCTTGGCACATGGGTAAAGATCACTGACTTGAAACACGGTACCAGTTCTCTAGCTCTTGATGATAGAGAATCAAGGTTAAGTCTTTGACCTTCCATTCTCATCTCGCTTGCGAAACCACTAGTGCTGAATCTCCGATGACTTCCAGCTTCCTTGCCCCTAATTCCAAGACTGCCTCCAATCCAACTAAACATACTTCATACTCAGCCTGATTGTTGGTAACTTCAAAATTTAGTTTCAAAGATAACGGAACGTGTGATTCATCAGGAGTGACAAGGACTCCTATTCCATAACCATACTGATTAGATGCGCCATCAAAATATAGAGTTCACTTGTCATCCCCGACTTTCATAGTTCTTCGTCAGGAAACTGGAACTCTATGTCTTCACCTCCCTCAACTGGTTGGTCGGCCAGGAATTCTGCCACTGCTCTGCCCTTGACTAACTTTCGGGTGACATATTGAAGATCAAACTCAGATAACAACAGCAACCATCGGGCCAACCTTCCTGTTAGTGCTAGCTTTTCAAGTAAGTACTTCAACGGGTCCATCCGGGAGATGATGTTCACTGTGAAAGACAACATGTAATGTCTTAGTTTTTGGGAAGCCCAAACCAAGGTCCAACATGTCTTTTCCAATGGTGTGTACCGTATTTTTGATCCTGTCATCTTCTTGCTTAAGTAATAGACAGTCTTTTCAATTTTATCTTCTCCTTCTTGTGCTAGCATACATCCCATAGCCGAGTCAGTCACTGACAGATAGAGAATTAGTTGCCTATCAGGTTCGGGAGGAACAAGAACAGATGGATTTTGCAGATACTGTGGTACGGCATCAAAGGCATCTTGGCATTTCTAATCCCATTTGAACTCAACTCCTTTCTTCAGTAGACGAAAGAGCGGCTCACATGTAGTTATCAGTTTTGCGATGAATCGGCTGATAAACTGTATTTTACCCAAAAAGCCCCTGACTTCTCGCTCATCCTCGGAGGAGGCATTTCCAAGATTACCTTGATCTTTGAAGGATCGACTTCAATGCCTCGTTGGGTGATCATAAATCCAAGCATCTTTTCGGCGGTAACTCTAAAGGCACACTTCTGTGGATTGAGCCGTATCTTGTATTTTCGAATCCTTTCAAAGAACTTTCGCAGTGCTGTGATGTGGCCATTTCGATCCTTGGACTTGACTATCATATCATCCACGTACACTTTGACCTCCTTATGTATCATGTCATGCAGTAAAGTAGTGGCTGCCCTCTAATAGGTTGCCCCTGCATTTTTCAAACCAAACGGCATTACACGATAGCAATAGGTACCCTAGGGCGTGGTGAACATCGTCTTTTCTTTGTTCTCAAGATCCATCAAAATCTGGTTATATCCGGAGAAGCCATCCATAAATGATAGCAAAGCATGTCCCGCTGTACTGTTTACCAGGACATCGATGTGTGGTAAAGAAAAATCGTCTTTTGGGCTAGCCTTGTTGACATCTCAAAAATCCACGCAGACTTGAATACGACCGTCCTTCTTCAGTACTGGAACAATATTAGCCACTCATTTTGGATACTCAGTTACCGTTAGGAATCCAGCGTTGATCTATTTGGCAACTTCTTCTTTGATCTTCAGAGCCCATTCTGTCTGAATCTGCCTTAATTTTTGTTTGACCGATTTAGCATCAGAGTATAAAGGGATATGGTGTTGGACAATATCAGGATAAATTCTAGGCATATCTTCGTAAGACCACGCAAATACATCTTTGAATTCCTTTAATAAAGTTATTAATTGTTCTTGTTCAACTGAGGATAAAGAAGAACTAATTTGTACATGTTGTGGGTTAGTTTCATTATCCAGATTTATTGACAAAGTTTCTTCAATTATTGGTTGGGCACGCATTTCTTCTTCTCCTTTTATTAAAAGTTTTATTTCTTCAGGGATATCCCTATCGAATTCAAAATCGTCAGAAAGCATATGAAACAAATCAAACAAAGCAGAGTAACCAGAAATCTCGTTTATTTCATTAAAAGCAGAGAAAATTACAAATTTGACAGTAAAAGTAGGGAGAGGAGCACCAATAGATGTGCCCTCGACTACAGACTCCAACTCAAACTCGGACTCAGGACAGATGACCTGCATATTACAAGACTCGATGGTCCAATTCTTCACTTCCTTTGCAGCCGCATCGACGATGAGCTTGGTGCAGTCTGCTGGTGCGCTAAAACCCATCATGAAACAGTTTGGGTCAGTTACATGCAGATTATCCATCTTCTCATTAAACAGCATCCCCGTGTCAGTACCATCGAGCTTGTCGGCCCAATCTTCCTCTCGAAGCTTCTCATATTTCTCTTCCCCTTTCACTGTCTTTTTCTCTTCTGAATCAGACAACTGATGACCGAAAAAGATCTTCAACCCTAGCAGCTTTTGATTGGTTTCTTTGTCAATCAATGGCTCTGGAAAGCCACAATACGGGAAATCCTCCCCTTCCTTGACGAAGTGCCCATTGAGCGTCCCAGAATAATTGGCCTTTCGTCCCCTTCTAGGCCCTTCCAGATCTTCTTCCGTTGGTTTATACCCAAGACCAAAACGGTGCAAAGTCGGCAATACCTGAATGGGTTCTGGGATTCCCTACTGCTTACGCCCTAATCCCATACCGGGGAAGAAGGATATTTTTCTCATCATTGTTATAGCCCGCAGGTTGATGTACATTTTCTCCTCATTCATCAGCATCTGAATTGCCTGTGCTTCATCAAATCGAAAACCACTGAGTAATACATCATCTTCACCATGCTGAACTTCCAACAAAGTTGTGCATTCTCCTCCTCTTGGGGGATAAATGCTGTCCTCTCCGTGAATAGTTAGAACTGCCCCATTTCTTATCAGTTTCAATTTCAGTTTCTAATCGAGAGTCGATGGTATAGCCTGGACACTTGGGTCATGCGACCAAGGTCTACCCAACAGTAAGTTGAAAGACGCCGGTACATCTAGTACATGGAATTCGACCAACGTTTCCAAGGGCTCTACTGATATCGCAAATGACACCAGTCCCAGTACATCCCTCCTTATGTTGTCATAAGCCCGGACCCCTTGATTGCTTGGTATGAATTGTTCCGTTTTTAGTCCTAAACAGAGTGCTGTTCTGAGTGGACATACGTTTAATGCAGACCCGTTATCAATAAGAGTCACAGGGACCCACTTTTCCAGGCATTTAATGGCAATGTGTAGTGGCTTGTTATGATTCCTTCCCTCTGCTGGCAGATCTTTTTTTTGGGTAATTAACTGTAGTATAAAAGGAAAAAAATAAAAGAAATGACAATCAGTTGCTCAGGGGTGACATCTATCGAAATGCTGGCATTATTCAGAACCTTTAGCACAACTTGTCTATGTTTATGTGAGGCCATCTGTAGCCTCTAAATGCTGATATTGGCTTGCGTATTCTTTAAATGCTTCAGCACTGCATCCTCCTCTTCTTCTTGTTCTTTCTCCTTTTATTTTCTGCTTGGTTGCCCTTTCTCTAGCTGGGCTGGCTTAAAATACCGCCCACTTCTAGTCAGATGCTCTATTCCCTCCATGGGATCCCATAATCCTGGTATTGTACTTTCGGTCTGTCTTACTTCGTCTATGCATGGATGGCTTTCAAATACCCACAAATTGCCTAAATCAGTGATTTCCATTCTTCCTCTTCTCTCCTCATCATCTTCGATGGCCCATGTATTATCAATTTCTTTCCATATGTCCTCTTCGATAAAGTCCACCTGCTATTCCCCAGTGGCCCAAAAATCGATCCACTCTGCCCCGTCGGACTTCAGCACAACTCTTACTAGCCAATATGATTGCATTTCATCCACATATACCTCTTCCTCAAAAAGCTGGGGAAGGGTAATGCCATCGAGCACGTGACCAAACCC
>JAULJZ010166269.1:0-25424 GCA_032270985.1 Heliamphora pulchella | reverse complement strand
TATATATATATATATATATATATATATATGATTTTCATGAATATGTGTTTTGAAAATTGGAGAAAATTATGTGAATATTGCAAAAACATGAATTTGGGTGTTTGGAGGTAATTCTTGGAGTTGAGCATGAGTTTTAAAATGTTTAGTTGAATTGAGGATAGCTTGGTGCAAAAATATTAGTTTACCTCCATGATTTTGGATGGTTTAACTGCGTGCTTTTAATCGAATTAATTGTTAAATTGTGTGCTTTTAATGATTTTGTGAATATACCATAACAATGTGATGAATGTGGGTTTCAATTGCTCATCGGTGAAAGTCTAAAAATTTGCGCAAATAGGTGCTTCGCTCCTTCGGGTTAATCCCCGTAAATGAATTGATTGCCCCAGTGGAAGGCATTTGTTATTGTGACAAGTATAGAACTTGTCATTATTTAGTGGGCCATTGGATGCCTAGGCCTAGGTCAATAAACAAGAGTCTATACTTGTTACCATTGTCCCCTGTGAGACAATATTGGTACGTGTAAATCATTGTGGTTGTGTAAATTTTTTTGGTTTGAAAACCTTGTGAAGAACTAAAATGATTCTTGTGGTGTTTTCAAATTGTGACACGTTATTGGATTATGTGAACACTCGTGGTTTTGAAGAAAAATCGTTTTAAAGGCTTGCGTGGTTGAGTTGTTCGTATAATTGATAATTACATGTTATGCTTTTAATTCATGCTAGTCTAATTCTATTATACTTCAACTCATGTTGTTGGATTTAAACAATTTCAGGTGACCCTGATAATTTGGCTTGATGTGGTCAAGTTCGGAGGATGATGACTGGTTAGAAAACTCATAGTTTTCTTATTTTTGGTTATTTTGAATTGTGTTCTCGTTATAAGACGTTTTGCACATGGCATCATATATTTTGCAAGCCTTAAAGTTATGGGTCCAATGCATGTATGTTTGTATGAGAATACGAGAAACCTTGAGTGATTGTATTAGTTCCATTGTCGTTGAAACAGTTTTTGGTTGAGTGATATTAATGTTATAAATGGTTTTCAGTTGGTTTATTCTTTAATTTCAACTCATGTGCTTTGAGGGAGGTTTTAGATCAACTTTTAACACTTTTAAAATTATTTCATTTTGCCTTGAATGTGTTGAAAAAGCTAGTAAATTTGCTAAGTGTTAGATTTCAAAGGTTTGGTGTTTGAAAAGTGGTTTAGGGTCAGACCGCTCGATGAATCGATCGATCGGTCCATCGAGCGACCTTATGCATGTCTCGGTTGTTTGCACACAGAGAGAAAAAAATGAGTACTGTTAAGAACCGCTCGATCGGTCTTGCGATCGATCGGTTGGTCTGGCAGTTTTTTAAAAAATCTTGTTGGTTTGTTTTAAAAGCTTGGCTCTCGGGACCTTGACCCTATTCTTTTGGGTTATTCTTTTACCTAAATAAATCATCGGAAGTGCGCTTTTTAAAGGTTTTCAATTTATTTTTTTTGGGTTAGGTTCTTTGACCGTATGTGATCAGATAGTTTTGGTGCGGTCTCGTTATCACAAAACTAAATTTTCTTGAAAAATTCACGTGACCCGAGTTTTTGGGGCTAACAATGTCATGTTAGCTGAGCTGTACCTACTAGGTATAATCGTCAATCAATACTATCACTAACGTTGTAATCTGATTGAGGAGTGCAGTGATATTTCAGAGAGTAAAAAATGTGACAGTATAATTAAGTTATAATACAAGGGGTGTCAATGTAATTTATTATTTTTTAATCATTTTTTGTTTTTCAATTACGGTGGCACAGCCACACAAATTAATGCAAGGAGTCTCGTATGAGTTCCATTAATATTAAATAATTCTAAAGATACCACAATATGTGGTAAAGAAAAAGCTATAAAAATATTAGAAAATTATTTATACATTTGAACATATCATATTTCTCGTTATCTAAAAATCTAAAAAGTATTGCATAAACTCTCAACTTTGATTTCAATTTCTTTTTTTATTTGTACTTATTTGAAATTACTGTATTCGGAATTTGTTAAAAGATAAATAAAAAGAAAGTAGGCTTGTGTTTAGACTTAGCTTTTTTTAATAATTTTTTTTATTTTTAGTATTAGTCTAAATGAGTGTATTTTTTAAATTTCTTTCGTATGAGTAAACAAAAAATTAAGATTTTTTTAATTAAAACCTAAAAACAAATTCATATAAAACGAAAAAAGCCAATTTAAAAGGCCTTTTGGTTTTTCTTTATAGTTTTTTTTCATTTTTAGTAAATCTTTTTTTAAATCTTCTTGTCACAAGAAAATAAAAAAATAATAAATTGAAGTCAAAATGTAAAAAATTTCAGAAACAACAAAAAAAAAAGCTCCAAAAAAAGTTACTAAGTGCCGTTTGGTAACGTTTATGTTTTCTATTTTCTATTTTTGTTTTAAAATTTTTCGTAAACTGTAAACGAAAATATATTTGGTAATTATTTTTGTTTTCAAAAAACTGTAAACAGTTTTCAAAATTTACAAAATTTTAAGAAACAGAAAAAATATGTTTTCACTTATTTTGTAAACAAATTTTGATTGGATTCATCCATTATCTCCAACTATCACTTTTTAAATATTTATGTTACCAAACATGTTTATGTTTATGTTTTTTTATAAATATAAATAAAAACATATTTTTTGTTTTTCATAAATAAAAAAAAAAAACTATAAACGTTACCGAGCGGGACAACTTTTTAGTTGAAACATAAGCTATAGAAGGAAATTTTTACAGAAAGTAGTTATATTCCTATATTTAGATTTCCAAAGGAAAATTTGAAAGTAAAAAACAAAATAACTTATCGCTTGTTTGATTTGAAAGGAAAGAAAAACAAATAATAAACAAGTTAAAGGAAAAAAAAAACACACACACAAAGAAGAAAGAAAGGATGAAAAGAAACCAAAATGTGCCTTTAAATTCCCAACAGACCCTAAAATTTTACTTGGCAGTGGCTTCAGTTTTGTTTCCCCTCCAAACCCAAACCCAAACCCAAACCCCGGGGTCCGACTCTGCTTGCACTCTCCCTATCTTTTTGCCGTTTAAAGCACAATCTCAATTCTCTCTCTCTCTCTCTCTCTCTCTCTTTCTCTCTCTCTCCATACACTACCATTTCGTCTCACACGCACACCACAACTCATTGGCCCAATACAGGTTACAGTAGACAAACGATTGGAGATAAATTTCCGGCTCTCTCTGTTTCATTGATTGACTAAAGCTTTTTGGGGCTTTGATATGAAAGCTTTGAGAGCTCTTAGAACACTCGCCCTCCTTTCTTCATTGAAACCCACGAAAACCCCTCTCAATTCAACGCTTCTTCTCCGGTTCTACGCTGCCCAACCGCAGGAAGACAACACGGCCGCCGCCGTCACCTCCGCCTCTGAAGATGACGAGAGTGGTGACTCTATGTTTGACAGCAGCCAATACACATTACCAAGCACGAGTTCCGATTCTGGCGCCGAAATAGCTCGACAACTGACTTGGGACGAGAAGTACCGAGAGAAAGCCAATCAGGTTATATTCGGAGAAGAAACCCGAGTACGGACTTCAAGAATTCTGGAAAAGGAAGAGGAGAGGAGGCGCCGAGCCGCTGCACTTGCAAAGGCTTTGCTTGAAGCGGCATTAGAGCGGCCAGACGAGGAAGTGGAAGACGAGGGGGATGTGGTGGTGAAGGAAGAAGACCAGAAGTCATTGTCTGTCGGCATCATTGGAGCACCCAATGCTGGAAAGTCAGCCTTGACCAATTACATGGTTTGTTTTTCTCTTGAACCGCTTCTATTTTTAATATAACAGAGTGCTTATGTGTTTCAATTAATATGTTCTGTGTAGTTTTCGTAACTTGTACTAGCTGATGCAATTTGGGTGTTTGATTTTTTGTCAAGTTTAGTTGCTAGTTTTCCCTATTAGCTTCGCTCACGAGAAAATGCAATGTTGGAAAGGGAAAGGTGCATCACTGGGGAAATATATGAAGAAACTTTGCGATTTTATTCTTATTTGTGAAAGTCCTTAACTTCTCCGTTACAACTCATTGACCCGCTAAGCATGTTGCCTCATTGTAACTATGCCATCTAAATTATTATTATAAAATGGGTCACAATCCTGTGATTCACGATATCTATCACCTGATTCTGCTTGATTCATCAAGCAAGCGATTTGTATTTGGGGTAAATCAACAAAATCGGAATCGCACAAGAGTTGTACAACCCAGATATGTATTGCATGATTTGGTTCCGTACATGAATGCATATTTTGATAAATTTCTCATATTATTCTTTGAATTTTGATTTTGTAAAACTTCTTGTATGATAGACTTTGGATGTGCAATACATTTATTTCTGGACAGTCAATAATTATAATGTAATCAACAATGTAAAAGAGGATAGGGAACACGCGCCCCACGTCTTGCCATAGAGGCAAGCATCTACCAATTACACCATAAGCTCATGATTCAAAACAAGTTCTTCATGGATTTGTGTCTTAGCTTTTGAAATTTATAATTATGTTTAACATCTAACTATTTAGATGATATATTATTTTTATGCATTGTATAAATTTTAACCGAGTTTGGCATTTGGAATTTTACATGTTCGATACAAATAGATGAAGAGAGTCATAAGGAAGAAGGTTGCTTCCTAGTGTATCTTCGCCAAACTGTTTCCTTACCTCCTCCTCTACACCATTTTAGGCTTTTCCCTTCAATTAGGGCATCTAAAAGCATATCTTGTAGGCCCTAAAGATGCCCTTTGTGAAGAAGCTACATTAACTGTTATAGACAATGGTAGTGAACTTATCGCTAATGTCCTGTTACTAATCCCAGCACAAATACTCCAAAAATGGAATAAGAAAGCTTCCCGCTTTCTCCAACGGAAATTTTATATTCCTAATGGACTAGAAATTGATCTTATTTTAATATGCAAATAGTGTGATATTAGTATTATATCTTGTTCTTGGAGTTCCTATGCTTTGAGCACTAAAAGTTACATTGTGAGGAGTAAGCACACAATTCCAGAGATACAAATGGTATAGTACACTTCAAAATATAGAGCACATTTAATAAAGCTTGGAAAAATATCATATCAGTGGGATGCGGCGTAAATTATATAAAACTTACGTAAAAAGTTTATATAACATTAAATATGTGAGGTCATAAGCTTTTCCATGTTTGATATTGTTTGCCCAACATTTTGCTAATTTGATATTTCCTTAAAATCTTATTGCAGTCCGTTACAACTGCGATAACCTAATCACAATAATTGTTTTTGCATGCTCATGAATGTTAGTACATACATTTGAAGAGCCAAGAAGCCGTTAGCTTCCATTTTTCTGTGAGTTGGAGACACTAAATTTAGAACACACAATCCATCTGGGTTGCACATTGAAAGAGGGTCCAAATGTCTAATTTGGGTACTGGGTTCGACCTTGGATACACTTCCAATCATGGTTTCAAAAATAGGCCGTTGCCGTTACCGTTACATAATGGTTTTGGCGGGGACCGAGTCGCGTTACAGCCACTATAGCGGTGTTACTGGATTTCACAGCCGTAACGGCCGTTACGGTTACCGTAACAGTTGTTTCGGTTGTGTAACAGTCAAAGCGGTGCGTAACGGGCCGTTACGGCCGTTACTCTGAGCAATAGTGGTCAGTTCGACTGTGAATGCAACCGATGGGTCCCGATTCTTTTTTTTGTCCATTTTTTCCCCATTTTTATGTCAAAACAACTTAGAAAGATGCCAACCAACAGGATGAACTAATAATTTCGTCAGATTACTCAGATCTACTCCATTTTGGCCATTTTTTTTGATTTTTGGAATCTTGAGTTCTCGCCTCTTGCCGACTTGCTTCGATCTTTCAATTTTTTTGGTTTTGGCAGCAATTAGTGTTCTTAATCTTCTGATTTTGCATTTTGGTTGAATCTGAAGGTATGTTGGTTGATTGTTGATAATTTTTTGATCCATTTTGAGTTTCGGCGGGCGTCGGCTCACTTGGCCGAAAGCTTGAAGGTTGAAAGTCTGATTTTAAGTTCTATTTTCACTTTCGCTGGGCTGTGAACAATTGAACATGGAGATTTAAAGTTTTTTTTTTATAATTATTTTCTTTATTCCCATTTTAAGTTTTTAATTTTTTTTAAAAATCTTTTGCTTCTTCCATTTTCAGTTTCTGCTGAAATTTGAAAGAGTGGCTGAAATTTTAAGTTTTTAAAATTATTTTCTTTATCTTCTTTCTTTAAAAATTAATAATAATTTACAGATCTATTCATCTATTGCTTATTTTTTTGAATTAATGTTGAATTTTTTTATTATTTAAAAATATTTAAAAATATGTTTTTAGTTAATCTCAATCTATTAATTGTTGAGATCTGGACCATCTGATGATTCTGGTGCTCTTGGTAGTGCTAATTTTTTTTCATTATTTTATCTTTATTCTTTAAAAATTAAAATTACAATTTATAGGCTTACAGATATAAAGATTTATTACTTGAAAGTCTTGAATACTTGTTTAAAATATACATATATGTATATATTATATATATTTAAGTTAAATATTATGAATTTATGACACATAATGACACAAATTCACTAATTATTTTAGAAAAATAATTAAAATTGTTCAGTAAAACTAGACTTACTAGTATAAAATTTAGGAAAAATATTAAATCATATCTCAAAAGTAACCAAAATACATCAAAAAACATTTTAAACTTTAATAAATATAGTTTTAGAAAAAAACATGCATATCAATTCATTTTCATTGATATGTACAAAATAAAAAAAAATTCATGGCTCTGTTAACCGTTACCGTTATGTTATGGCTGTTACACCCCGAAATCGCGTCATTGCTACCGTTACCGTTACGGCGACCGCTACCGCTATTTGAAACCACGCTTCCAATATTCTTATTCATCGTCATATCTGCTTAACGTGAGTACACTCTAGAGTCTGAAATAGAAGAGTTCATATAACATTGTTTTTAGGTTTCATGGTTTTGTTTTTCTTTTTCTCTTTTGATGGAAGCATAAGTCTCCTTTTTATGTTTTTATATATGTGGATAGATATGTGCAAATTTTAAATAGAAGTTGCAACTTTATAATTCCATATGTTACCCTTGTACCAATATGTTCATCCTAACATCCTTTGGCAGTCAAACCAATACTGAATGATTATTGTTCTTTATATAACTCATGTTCAAGCTGCATGTGCCCCTCTCTCACCCATCTACAGCATATTCCTCCAGTTGCTTGTTTTACTTAACAGTTAACATCCAGTATGCCTGTTTCAACATCTTGTACTTAACTCGTTGTAGCGGGACCAACACCAGGAAATGGACTAACGTATCCACATAAATGTCATGCATGAGCTAAATGACTCCCTTGTTCATCCATCTAATACATTACTTCCTGTAGATGTCTTTTAGTTCCCTAACTAGAGCTTGGGCGGACAGGTCCTGTCGCTGCAGACAGAGGTGACTTTTTAGTTGATATACATTCCAACTTATGGTCTTTGGATGGACTCTCTTGCCTCTCTATGCTTTTATACTAAGCCAGACCCAATTTTGTGCTCTGCCTTTTCTCTACGATGTAATGGCTAACTCCGGTTCTGGTGTTCTTGCATCAATGAGACCTCAGTCTTGAATTTTCATACAAATTGAATTTCCATTCTTTCTTCTAAGCTTTGCGACTCGAACAAATAGCATGGTCATTTTAACCGCAGCTTTGAATAATATTACTTCTCTTAAACTTAGTATTTTGATAATGAAATGGTAACACATTGAGATTACCGTGTTTGGATTAGATGATCTATCCCTTTATGCATGCAGATATGTATTCGTTGATACATTTTACATTTATTCCATTACTTAACAAAGTATTTACATATATATTTAGTAGTTCTCTAATTGGAATTTTTTTTTGATGACTTCATGTTCAGATATTTTTGAGTTTTTTACACTTATTATTTATAATAGGTTGGGACAAAGGTTGCTGCTGTTTCTCGCAAGACAAACACAACTACTCATGAAGTACTGGGAGTGATGACCAAAGGAAACACCCAAATCGTAGGTCGCTATTACTGACTAATCAGTCAACTCACTTCTTTGCTTTTTTGTATATTTAGTAGTTTGCTTTATTATTTCTTCTGCACTTGCAAGAAAAGCTTCACTCTCCATCATACATATGTACAGTTTGTTCCATTGGTTCCATGTTTCGGTCATGCTAAATCTGGAGGATTCCACATTTTCTATGAATTTTAATCGTCATAAAGTTATTCCACGAAGATATCTAACTGGTTTGTCCTACAGTGTTTCTTTGACAGTCCAGGACTTACTCTAAAGAGGATTGGCTTTCCATACAATGACATGAAAGTTCGTATTGAAAGTGCATGGAGTTCTGTCGACCTTTATGATGTTCTTATAGTTATATTTGATGTCCACAGACATCTTAACAGGTCAGTGACTCACTTTGATTTTGATTGAACTTCCATTGTCTTTATTTATAAATTTGTGGATAGGTTCCATGATCTTTAATTCTTATTTTCCTTCTACTATTTGACTTTTTAAGGTTTTTTTTTTTTTTTTTAATTTCATGGCAAGCAATTTTGGCCATCAATTTTAGGTTCGTCTTTTATTATTATAGGCACAATTGAAAACTCATACACGGGTGAAGGTGCTTCTTTAATGATACTACACATGCAAAACATTTAACTTGTTCTTTGGCTGACAATTTTGCACTTTGGTTCAGTGGACATTTCTGTTTATACTCTTCCAAATTATATTATTTTGTCTAGTAATACCACGAAACATACTTGGCTTCAATGGCTTAACCTTTTAACGTATCTGCAGTTGGTTCATCACCTTTATCTGCAGTGTGTTAGGTTTTGGGAGGACATTTGGTTGGGGATTCTTCTTTCGATAGATTGTTTCCTCATTGGTATCGGTTGATTCGTTCTCAGAATGTTACTATTGCTTTTATGACTTCTTGTTCATATTTGTCTTCGATTACATGGAATTTCAATTTCTTTAGAAATATTAATTTAGAATATTTCTATTGCTTCTATGGCTTGTTCATATTTGGCTCTGATTACATGGAATTTTAATTTTTTTTAGAAATATTAATGACCAGAAATAAGTGAGTTGACGTGTCATTATTGGCTATCCTTGATTCCTTTTTCTTCAGGCCAGATTCTAGAGATGATTTGTGAGTTGTTGAGAGTCCCATTCCCATTATTCCATTTTTCCCTTTGGGGGCAGATGTGCCTCTTAAGGTTAAGGTGTTTGTGTTCTTTAGCTCTAGGGAGTTTCATCACTAATGACATGTTGCAAAAAAGTTAGCTTAAAAAAGTCGCCTAATCAACTAATTTCAAAAAAGTTAGCTTAAAAATTGTTTGGGCCACATTTGGAAAATATAAAAGAGTACTTAATTTCTTAGGAAATATGAGGTTGAGTATTTAATGATGATCGGATTGAATTTTTATCCAACAAGAATAAAGGGTTAATTTGAAAGGGAACACGTGTCATCAGGAGAGCAAATCAAGTGGAATTTAGTTTTTGAAACAAATTAAGGAAAATAATTAGGGAAAATGGTTTGTGAGAAGGACAGATAGCAATTGACAAAGGAATAAAGCGGAGTGGTTGCAAATGGAAAGAGAAAGAGGACACGTGTCGACCAGAGAGGAAATCAAAGTCAACAATTAACTGTTAGAGAAAAATGGGGCACTATTTAGGACGTGCAGTTAGGAGGAGTATAAAAGAAGTCAGCCAAATAAAGAAACACACATCAAACATATCAAAAACCCCGAGCTTGTTTTTATTTCCTTATCTTGTATTTTCATATCTTTCCATTCCAAACTCAAATCTGTTCATTCGTCCTCATTTCAGTTTTTGTTTGCTATATTAGATTCAATTTCTGTTATCATTAGGCATATCTGTAGTCGTAATCCTTGTTTCAATTCGTACTTTATTCAATATAAAGTTATTTCAAATTTAGTTTCAATTTCCTATTCATTCGTCCTGCAAATTTTGTTTATTTTAATTCAAAAAGACACTTGAAAATTGTTGAAGTCCTCTTCATTGAGGCAAAAAATTGATCAAGTAGTTTTTCGCTTCGAATTACACACAATTTGTTCTGGTTTGAAGTCAGCTTAGCGCAATTTCGAATACAATTGGACGCATTCGTCCTGGCACGCCCGCACCACATCATTAAGGTCTGAACATAATTCAGTGCGAACGACAACAGTTTTTGGGGAAGCCCCGTGGGACCTAAGTGTCATCAAGAAGCACTATGGCTGGAAGAGGTCGAGGAAAAGCAGTTTTGGTCAACATGCTGGAAATTCGTCACCAGAAGGATCGGATGAAGAGTCACACCAATCCCCAAGTATAGTTGAAACCATGAAAGATTGTCTTAAAGAATCTAATAAGGAACTTTTTCAATCATTGGCGACATCATTACATGAGATATTCTCAACCATGAGAGAATTGATGGCATTCATCAATGAAAAGGTGATTATCCTCTCAGGATCCAGTGGAGTTGTCAACTAGACAACAGCGGGCCAGCTGCCCCCACTGCCACATAATATTCCGCTGTCCCATCCTGGGTCGTCATCCAACAATCTAATACCCGGGGGGAAAAATGGGGATCAAGTGGGAATCCAGGGAAGAGGCAGGCCGAACAAGGGGAGTGGTAATAACCAGCGACTCAACTTACCACCTTGGACAAGGAAGCCCATGGAGAGATCCCAATCCACTCTATACCCGTGTTAACTAAGAGCTCGGAGGGCAGCCTCCGATCAATTTTGGGAATTTCAATCACCCTCCACAACAACTAAATATTCCTTTTCAACGGAGAGCAAGTCATTGATATTGTTCAGGAGTAGTTTGGGCCAACTCTTAGGCGAATTGGAAGGCCGGTTTATTGAAAACCATACCCAGATACTATTGATAGAATGTACGAGTTTTCAAGAGGGTACAGGGTCCCAGAATTCGTACTGTTTTTAGGAGATCATTATTCCACAGTTGAGCATGTGGCAAGATTCACTATTCAGTGTGGAGAAGCAGGTAATAATTATTTCCTGAGACTGTGATTATTTGCTAACTCTTTAACTGGTACAGCCTTTCCCTGGTACATCAACCTACCACCAAATTCAATCCGTGGTTGGCCGCAGCTAGAAGAGTTATTCCATCAGTAGTTTTACAGAACAGAACCGAAAGTTACGATGGCAGACCTATCGAGAATGTATCAGCTACCAGGAGAATGGCAGGAGACCTATATCTTAAGGTTTAAGAAAGCCAGATTCAAATGCAAAGTGGTCCTTCCTGAAACAGAATATGTCAGGTTGGCCCAAAACGGCCTGGATCTCGAACTTCGGAAGAAGTTCGAAGGGATGGAGTTTCGTGATCTATTCAAGTTGGCAGTACGGGCTGTTCGATATGAGTATATACTGCGAGAAAAGCAGAACATAAGGGAAGCTTCTAAAGGAATGTATTATAGAGATCCAAATTATGCTGTGGCAGATTTGGAAACCCAGTTTGAGCTTGAAGTAGCTGTGGTAGAGATCAACAAAAATTCTTATGTTTGCAAGGCCTTTGTCAAAGTGAACCTACTAAGTCTCAGGGATTTTTGGCTTCCCCAAAGATTACCAAAGTGTATACGTTCGACATAACAAAGGCAGGTTGGATTTTTGACCACCTACTTGCAGGCAAGATGTTCAAATTCTTGGTAGGGTACAAGATTCCAACACCAGAGGAGCTCAGGAATAAGGAATACTGTAAGTATCATAACTCCTAGAATCATACTACGAATAATTGTATTACTTTTAGAAATGATATTCAAGATAGGATAGATAAAGGAGAGTTTAGATTTTCTAAAAAGGAAAAAAGCAGCGATGGGGGTAGATGTAGATCCTTTTTCGAAGCAACTGGCTACTAACATGGTTATAGTTGACATGAAGGGCCGTCCTAAAACGGAGGCCAAGAAGCTGGGAGGGCTTGCTACTCACTACGAAGAAGAAATCCCTAGAGTTATCCCAATTCAAGACGTGTGGTGGGATCAAGAAATAATCCGTACCAGGAGAAAACGGAGTTGTTCCCAGGAGTATCATGTGTGCATGTGTCAAGGAGGTGCCCAAAAGATGCCAGAGAATAATCAAATCAAGGAAGACAATCAGCCTATAAGTTCTATGAAGGAAAGGAAACCAGTCTTTCAACGTCTCTAACACCCGGGGGGCAAGACATCCATTCCTCAGAGGAATATCAGGCCGACACAACCAAGAACAGTAAGACCACCAGTATCTTCGCCAGGGCAATGGGTCAAAGTTATTCACCCAAAGTTTCCTCAACCAAATAAGATTCCATCCAAATTTCAGAAACGAAGGATGCAAAGAATGAGGCAAGCCGATCGTAGGATGACGGAGGCAACTAGTCAACATCTTGAAGGTAATAAAGGTAAGCAGATGCAGTTTCGAACAAATCCTGTGTATGAATATAGGCCACATAAGATTTAGGGGATAACAGCACAGGATCGGCCAAGTTCTAGTAAGGTGCCTTATTCTAATAAAGGGAAAGAGCCAATAAATTGTAGCATATTCTTCGTCCTACCAGAGAATTTCATGGCTAAACAAAGACATCCCTCCTTCATAGAGGGAGATGTCGAAAAGCAGGGTGGGATAGTAGAAATCTTGCTGGAACCGGTTAAGGAAGAACCGGAATCGTTCTTAATCTTGAAGACTCAAAAAGAAGAACCTGCACAAAGCGTCATCTACGAAAGGCCTTCGAAGGAGATGACACAGCACATTCGGCCTTTGTACATCGCAGGGCATATCGACGGAGTACCAATCAATACGTTGTTAGTAGATAATGGCTCAGCTGCAAACTTAATGCCCAGGGCTGTATTCAACAAGATTGGCAAGACTGAGCAAGATTTGCTACCGTCAAATGCGAGCATAGCAGATTTTGCTGGTGGAATAACATCTTCCCAAGTTATTATTGTTGCTAACCTCACTATAGGGAGTAAAACATTGACTACTCCCTTCTTTGTGATGGAGTCTCGCTCTGCTTGCAATTTGTAATTGGGGAGGGATTGGATTCATGCTTGTATGGCGGTACCATCAACATTACACCAATGCTTGGTATTTTGGAAAGATTAGGATATTGAAGTAGTTCTGTAGACAAATGGCCTTTCCTAGCATAGGCCAATCATGCTGAGGCGAGGCTGTACGATAATGATATTGGTCCTATGAAGGTGACTGGCTTAGATAAAGAAGGCCATCCAATAGCTATAACATTGTCTAATAAGACATCGATGGAGGATTTGAGAAATGTCTATAAACAAGTAATCGGCCCCCATGTTTTCGAAGGGAATGGGCTGATAACTCCTCTTCTTCAAACAGTATTTGATGGAAGCACAACCGTCAGAAGCTGAGAAGGTAGCTGCATTACAGGCTACCCTTAACAAGCTACTAGTTCACCTGTTTGAAGAAAGGTTATATGGCCTGAATGTAGAGGAAGAAGGATCTTTGGCTAAATCGGCCGAAGTAATTTTTGAAGACAAGTTACACAAAGAGGAAGTACAATTAGAAGAATTGGAAGCTGCTCCAGCCAAATTAGATGATCTCCAGGCTGAAGTACAAGACCTGCTAGAGGAAATCAATCTGGGAACAACTGAATTTCCTAGAATGGTCTATATAAGTCAACTGTTGCGTGAAGCTGTTAAAGGAGAATTAGTGGAGGTGTCCTTACTCTATACAAAGATTACTTCGCATGGGATTATAATGAGATGCCTGGATTGTCTAGGCAACTAGTTGAGCACAGACTTCGAATCAAGCAGGGATACTGTCCGTTCAAACAGCCGCAAAGAAGAATATCTACGGAGGTCACATTGTTGATTAAGGAAGAATTGGAAAGGCTTCTAATGGCAGGTTTTATCAGAATAGCTAGATATGTTGAATGGTTTTCGAATGTTGTCCCAGTAGTGAAGAAAAATGGCAAGCTCAGGGTATGTATTGATTTCAGAAACCTTAATCTCGCTACCCCTAAGGATGAATATCCAATGCCAGTAGCAGATTTGTTGGTGGATGGTGCAGCCAAACATAAGGTTTTGTCATTCATGGACGGTCATTTAGGTTACAACTAGTTTTTCATTGCGGAGGAAGACACGCTTAAAACAGCTTTTAGATGCCTAGGAGCCTTGGGATCGTTTGAGTGGGTTGTCATGTCATTCGGCCTGAAGAACGCAGGAGCAACATATCGTGTTATGAACGTTGTGTTTCATGATATGGTTGGTAGATTCATGGAGATTTATATTGATGATGTTGTAATAAAATCTGATTCATATTCCCAACATCTTGAAAATTTAATCATGACTTTTGAACGTATGAGGAAGTATTAGTTGAAAATGAATCCCTTGAAGTGTGCGTTTGGTGTAACGGCTGGAAATTTCCTAGGGTTTCTTGTACATCAACGAGAGGTAGAGGTAGATAGCAACAAGGCCAGATCACTAATGGAGGCAAGGCCACCCACTTGTAAAAAGGAATTACAACGGCTACTGGGACAGGTTAATTTTCTCCGAAGGTTTATTTCGAATCTAGCAGGAAAAGTCCAGGTATTTTCAGGGTTGTTAAAGTTAAAGAAGGAAGAAGAATTCAAATGGGATTCGTGTCATCAACAAGCCTTTGACAATATTAAAAGGTATCTTGCTAATCCTCCAGTACTTGCCCCACCAATCAAAGGGAAGGCAATGAAACTTTATAGTTCAGCATCGGAAAAGTCATTGAGAAGTCTTTTAGCCCAAGACAATGAAGCAGGAAAGGAGCAAGCCGTATATTATCTGAGCAGACTACTTCTATAGAATGTAAGTATTCTCCGATTGAAAAGTTATGTCTGGCCCTATATTTTGCTGCCTCAAAATTAAGACATTACATGCTACCAGTACCTGTTTATTTGATACGTCGCACGAATTTGATCAAATATTTGCTATCTCGGCCTTTTCTTAAAGGACAACTTGGCAAATGATCTTTAGCTTTGATGGAGTTCTTATTTCATTATGTACCACAGAAGGCCGTCAAAGGACAGGCCTTGACAGACTTCTTGGCTGATCATCCTTGCCTCGAAGTAAAAGAAAAAATGGACCTAGGAATAAATATATTTATGATCAATTTCGTGCCATGGGCACTTTACTTTGATGGTAGCAGAACAGATAATGTGTTAGGATGTGGGATTGTTATCATCTCACCAGTAGGATTGGAAACGAAATGTCGTTCCAGTTTGCTTTTAAATGTTCGAATGACCAGGCTAAATATGAAGCAGTTATTATCGGATTAGAAATCCTAGGAGATATGGGAGTACATTCTGTTCATATCAAAGGCGATTCACAGTTGGTAGTAAACCATCTCAGAGGAGTATACAAGTGCCATAGTGAAGAGCTAATGCCGTATTATGCAATGACTGTGCAAGTAATGGATGATTTCGATGATGTCATGATATTATATATCCCTAGAAGATTCAATGAAGAGGCAAATGAGTTAGCACAGTCGGCCACTGGATTACAGATTCCTTATGGGATTTATCTTAGAACCGTGACCATCCACAAGAAGATCCTACTTTCCATTAGGAGGAGGCCAAAAGCATTATAGGCCTTCCCCGTGGGTGTTTCTTATGATGAGGAAGATTGGAGAACACCAATCATTTCTTTCCTAAGATGTTCTACAAAGGTTTGCGATAGAAGCACCAGGTGGAGGTCAGTACATTACATCATGATTGAAGGAGAATTGTTCAAGAAAAGTTTGAAAGATGATTTGTTGCTAAAATGTTTGTCAAAAGGCGAAGCAATGAAGGTAATGACAGAGGTACATGAGGGGATTTGCGGAGTTCATCAGGCCGGAAGAAAGATTGGATGGTTGATAAGGAGGTATGGATATTACTGGCCTACTATATTGGGAGATTGCATTAGATATGCAAAGGGTTGTCTGGCTTGCCAAGCACATGGACCTGTCCTGCATGTACCAGTGCAATCCCTAAACGCAGTAATCAGACCATGGCCTTTAAGAGGATGGGCAATGGACCTAATAGGGAAGATCTTTCCTCTTTCTTCTAGGGGACATTGTTATATAATAGTTGCCGTGGATTATTTCACCAAGTGAGTAGAGGCTATTCCCATGAAGGTAGTAAAGCAAAATGATGTGATAAAGATAATAAAGGAGAACATCATCCATAGATTCGGCCTACCCCAACATGTTGTGGCAGATCGAGGGACAGTATTCTTTGGAGGACAAGTTCAGGCCTTTGCTGAGGAATACGTATTACATTTATCCACTTATCCCCTTATTATGCGCAAAGTAATGGTCAGGCTGAGTCAACTAATAAAATCTTGAAAAACATAATTGATAGGATGGTGGAGGACAAACCAAGGATATGGCATGAGACATTATTTGAGGCACTATGGGCATATAAGAACTCAGAGGGCAGCCAATGGGGAAACTCCTTTTGCCCTTACTTATGGACATGAGACAGTTTTACCAATGGAAGCTACAGTTAAATCTCTTAGAGTAGCAATGCAAAACAATTTATTGCCTTCAGAATATTCACATGCAATTCACATTGAGTTAGAAGATTTAGATGAAGTAAGAGTGTAAGACTAGTTGCCTTGGATAGATTGGTTGAGCAGAGAAACCAAGTGGCCAGAATATATAATAAGAAAGTTAGACACAAAGTCTTCGTGGAGGGGGAGTTAGTATGGAAGGCCATATTGCCCTATGGGCAAAAGGATCCAAAATACGGTAAATGGTTCCTATCTTGGGAAGGACCATTCAGAGTATTTAAGGTTCAAGCAAAAGGATCATACATGCTTGAAGATCTAGATGGAGAAATTCACAAACATCCTATTAATGGCAAGTATTTAAAAAAGTACCATTCATCAATCTGGGAAACTTCAAATCATCAAAATTGAAAGCATATCAAAAGTAGGAATTTAACAGAAGTTAAGAGAGAAGATTCTTAAGACAGTTGCAGGCGGGCCCAATTTTGTTTGATGTTTTCAATCTCAAGCTTGGATACCGCTGCGTCACTGGTAGATGAAATGAGGTCAGCCTCCACTATAGATTGTTTTGCCATCAACTCTTGGGAAGAAGAGAATAGTGTGGCAGCCTGAGCTTTTAATACTGGGAGGTCCTCCTCAATTGCTGTTAGTTCTTCTTAGAGAGAGCTGAGGAGGTTTGGAATTTCCTTCCTTCTTCGGATCTTTTGGTCTCCTTCATCTTTCAGCTATTGGAAGTGGCGAAATGATGAAGCAAGTTCTTGCTTCAAGTTCTCGGAGGTGGAAACTTTGGTTTCATATTCATTCTTCTTCTTCAAAGTAGAATTATAGGCTTTGTCCAAGCGGGGGAGATTTTGGTTAAAAACCTGGAGGGCTAGAAGGTCTGCATCAAGAGTAGGAGTGTAAGAAAATAATACACTAACAGCGTTCTTGAAAATGTTAAGACACCCAGGATGAAGGAAGTCTGAGGGAGAAGGTTCTGCATAGCCTTCAAATCAAACTTCGCCTTCTTGATCTCATCAGCAGAGGGAATTCTTGGGGCTTGAGAAGCCACACTAGAAGAACTTTCTGAAGTAGGGGGAGTAAGTTTAGCAACAAGTTTGGCAAAGAAGGATTCTACGTCAACCGGGAATAGAAAATCCATCCCTGCAGAGCCAAACTGTTCTTTGGCGATAGGGTCAGTCTCTCTAGCAGTAGAAATTCCCTACATAGGTCGAAGAAGATAGTAAGTATTCGGACTAGAAGGAACTAAAAGGCAGAAGATTGCATTTTGATACCTTGTTCACAGAATGAGGGGAATTTGAATGATCCTTTTTCGAAGGAGGAGGAGAGGATGCTTCTGGTTTAGAGGAGCCATTTGAATCAAACTGGAGTTCCTCATAGAAAGAGAGACTTCGGTTGGCAGTAACTTTAACACGCTTCTTGGGAGTGGGAGCAGTGATAGGAGCTTCAGTTTCAGACTTTTCTTCCTTTTTCTCAGAATCCTCTTTGAAGAGTCCGGGTGGAGAAGGCATAGCAGAAATTGGAATGGCTGGGATTGGCTCAGATAAGGAAGGAACTTCTTTATATGAAAAGAAGACATGAAGTACGGTAACATGCAGATGATGTGAATGGTATATTGTTAAATAGCGTTTTACCTTTTTCGAAGGCTTGTGCTCGATAATCACCTCTGGTGCGCTTGCAGAAAGGAGGAGATAGGTCCTAGAAAGTAAAAGAAATTGTGGTGAATAAAATGGAAACGAGAAGGAAAATGCAGGAAGCTACCTTAATGGGGATGTGATCATCAGGATCTGTATCGTCCTCAGAGACTTCAACGAGGGAAGAGATTTTTGGTTGAGCTACACCTGAAAAGAAGAGGATTAGTGTGGAAGGAAGGATAGGCAAAATAAGGGAAGCAAACAAAAGGCTAACCTGCTCCTTCCATGGGGATGAAGCGGATCGCTCCTTGGCGTATTGCATCTTCGGTTTCCTAAAGGGGTGGATTTATTTTGGCAATGGTTACTTGGTTGGCTTGAGGTAGCCAATCATGTATCTCCGGTGTTCTAAATAGATCAGCAAAAACTGCATCTATAGGAGGATCTGGAGAGATAGATTTGCCAAATGGTTTTAAGAAAGTTTCAAATGGTGAAATATTCTCCCCTAGAGTTTGCCAAGCTTTCAAAATGGCAAGGCTGGCTTTGTCTTTTCAGTAAGTTTCTATTTCAGCCATTTGTTCTTCCCAGCTTTGGCCATACCCTCGGGGTAGGTGGGGTTCCACTTACAGTTAAAGAATTTTTTGAAATAAAGAATGGCAGAAATGTTATCAGAAAGGGATGGGGTCTTACCTTGAGACTTGGTCGGTTTTAGTGCTTTCATTTCTTTTTTCAAAGCCAGGGCAGCACAGAGAATTTGCTGGTCTGGGGAAATTCTAAATAGAACACTCTTGGACGTTTCATGCAATTGATTTTGAATAAAGTATTGCCACTAAGGGTCGAATTCTAGAGAAGAATCAGGGAATTCATCAAAAGCTTGCAACTGGAAGGATTTCTTGAGATAAGGGAAAACTCGGCTCACGGTCTTGATCTCATCCATGTCAGGAATGGGTCTTCCGGTGAAGGAATCATTCTCAGATTCAAAAGGAGGAAGGGGTACTAATTGGATTAGACCGAATTGCCGTGTCAATTGTGCTGCGTTATAAAATTCAACTCCCCATTTGTTATTATTGGGAGTAAAGCAGAGACCGCAGGGCAAATCCCGTGAGATCAACAAACTGGCCCAAACTTCCCTTTGTTCTTGATTATCATTATCAAGTTCGGAGGTAGGAGTACGTAACCAAGAAGGACCCACAGACCGAAGGAAAGGGAGCCATTGATTAGCACCAAGAGTAATTAAACCCTCATAAAAGAAAGTAAAACAATTATCAAAAGAGTGAGGTTTTGATTTAAGAGGAAGGAGAGTCAAGCCTTTAAAAGGTTGTCCAGAAGGAAAGTCAGGACAAAACCGAGGAAAATAGCACTAAAGCCACATTTGCAATAGCCAGAGGGGCCCAGAGCAAATATTAAATTGGCTATCAACTATTTCTTTCATGCGTCTATAAAGATCAGCAAGGACAAGAGGACCTAATGCTATTTTCCGGCCTGAGGCAAGGGCTTTGGCCAACTTGGTGAAATCTTTGGGGATTTTTAGAGAAAGAACGCAAAACATCAACTTGTTTAGCCAGTAAATGAGGAAGGCTATATGTTTGGTGTCGGTAACAGGGATGGAATGTTTTTCTTGGTTCATTATGAGGAATTAACCGTATGACATGTCTTTTAGGGCAGGATAAGAGAAGGAAAGGTTTGAACAGAAGATGAGTGTATTTACTTCCTCACCTTGAGGTCGTAGACAGCAATAAAGGCCAAATATTGAAGGGTAGGAGACATAAAGCCAATAGGGAAAAAAAAAGAGTTGGTGGAAGGGGACCAGAACTGTAGGGCAGCAAAAATCAGAGCATTGTCAACTTGAAAGGGTACACGGCTAAGCTGGACGGCATCACAAATACCTATTTCTTTCCACATTTTGCCCTTGGCTCGAAGAAGTCGCCTAACCTATTGGTAGTAATCGTTGCGAGGGGTGTGCCATAGCTTGATAGGAGTCCCCTTATGGTATCTTTCCTAGGGAGGTGTGGACAGGGCAAGAGGTAATTGACCTTCAATACAAGGGTAGAAAGGAGATAGAATACCAGGGCATTATTCCTTGAATGCTGGCCCTAATCCGAATCGCTTGCTGGACGCAATGAGACCCAATTTCTAGGGAACTAGGGTTTCAGAATAGATTGGAGGTTTCCGTTGAGCAATCAAGTCTTTCACTTATTTGGCGGCACTATTGGGATCTCTGGAAAGAGCATTAGCGCGTTTCGTAGCCATGAACGAAAGGAAAAAAGGAAGCAGAGAGGCTGGTAAAAGAGAGATTGACAGAGAAGAGAAGGCTAGAGAGAGAGAGCAATAAAGGGAGGTGTGATCAAGAGATAAGGAATAGTTGCGGGAAATCAGAAGGAATATTCAAACTCTTTTCCGAAAATCTCAAAGGACTCTTTGAAGGGGGGCAATGTTTGGGCCACATTTGCAAAATATAAAAGAGTAACTAATTTCCTAGGAAATAGGAGACTGAGTATTTAATAATGATCGGATGGGATTTTTGTCCAACAAGGATAACGGGTAAATTTGAAAGGGAACATATGTTATCAGGAGAGCAAATCAAGAGGAATTTAGTTTTTGAAACAAATTAAGGAGAATAATCAGGGAAAATGGTTTGTGGGAAGGATAGATGGAAATTAATAAAGGAACAAAGCAGAGTGGTTGCAAATGGAAAGAGAAAGAAGACACGTGTTGGCCAAAAAAGAAGTCAAAGTGGGTAATGAACTGTTAGAGAAAAAAGGGGGCACTAACTAGGATGTGCAGTTAGGAGGAGGAGTATAAATGCAGAAGTCAGCCAAGAAAAGAAACACACATTAAACATATCAAAAGCCCCGAGCTTGTTTTTATTTTCTTATCTTGTATTTTCATATCTTTCCATTCCAAAGTCAAATCTATTTATTCGTCCTCATTTCAGTTTTCGTTTGCTATATTAGATTCAATTTTTGTTATCATTAGTCGTAGCTGTAGTCGTAATCCTTGTTTCAATTCGTACTTTATTCAATACAAAGTCATTTCAAATTTAGTTTTAATTTTCTATTTATTCGTCTTGTAAATTTTGTTTATTTTAATTCAAAAAGACACTTGAAAATTGTTGAAGTTCGATTCAATGAGGCAAAAAATTAAACCAATAGCTTTTCGCTTCGAGTTGCACACAATTCGTTCTGTTTGAAGTCAGTTTGGCGCAATTTTGAATACAATTGGACGCATTCGTTCTGACGCATCCACACCACATCATTAAGGTCTGAACATAATTCAGCGCGAACGACAACAAAAACTAATTTACCAAATAACCTATTTTATACCAAATTTAACGAAAAAAGCAAAAAAGCTAGTTACCAATCAGGGCCTAAGTAATTCAAGCTTTTGGTATGCAGGAACCAAATCAAGTGGCATGCAATGAAACATGGAATGGAATGGAATACACATTCCCACCTAACTGTTTGGTTGACTTGCCCACATGGATATGCATATGAATTGAATGACCAATCTCATTCCAATGTCTGGTTATGCCTGATCAAAATGTGGACTGGAATGAAGTTTTAAGTCTGGCTGACCAATGTACCATTGTACATGTTAAAGAAATATACAAAAGTAATGGCGAAGCAAGTCCAATTGAAACAAGGGAGACACCTATAGACACTGCAAAAGATATAACAGTATACAAGAATTGGAACATCAAAATTTCAGGAGAAAAGGTACTGTTTCTAAATTAGACAATAATTTCCTAATGGTTAAACATTTCAAGACTTTTCAAAAGTTATATGAAGGGCTTGATTCATAACGCAAAGCTTTTTATCTTTTTTGCTTTTTTGTTTTTTTGCTCTTTTGCTTTCTAGTTTTTTTAGTCAAAAAGCTAAATGAAAAACAAGTTATGTCATTTGGTAACTTAGCTTTTTAGTGCCTTTTAAAAGATGCTGTTTTTGTAAAACTTTTTAGCTCTTTAAGCTCTTTGTATAAAAAATGACAATATTGTCCTTTAATAGTAGGTATTGGAATTAACATTTAATATGCATGAAGGGTATTTTTCCTTTTCCAGAACGGTATTGGTATGCACAGAGAAAGAAGTTAAGTTCAGTTTTTTTGACTTTTTAGGGCGAGAGAAACGACATTATTTGCTTTTTAGACAAAAAACCCAAAAGCTTGACCTGCAAATCAGAGTCGAAATATGAGTTATTACTCAAATCTTCATTATTAATTTTTTGGTTTGATTCTATCGGGAAAAAAAACTATATTATTGAAAACTGGGTGACCAAAAAGATTCAAATATATGCTTCAAAGTTAAGGCAACTCAAGATCTTTGTGTGATGACCAAAATTGTTCATTCAGATGCAATTTTCAGTTCAGTGTACAAGGACATCTTTGTGGCTTAGGCTATAAATTCTTTTATTCATTACACAGTCACTCTGCCTCCATGGCCTAACACTGGTAATTCAGAAAAATCTCTGGATAATAAAGTAGAAGAACCTGTGGATATCATCTGTGTATAACAATGAATCCATAGATGCTATGAAGCTTTTGGAAGCAAAGAAAAAAATAAGAAACAAAAAGAGCAACAAAGTGTGATTAGTTGCGGAAATTAATTGACAGGGAAATATCCCATTTCGATGTATCCTATCCAAATACTAGCTATGAGTTTATTTTCAAATATATATTGCCAATCAAAGTGAATGCGCTTGTTGTGGTGGTTAACGGTTTATGTTTTAATGGTCAGAAGAGGTGCATCTGGTTGGCGTCGCCTTCAGTATCGATGATTGTGGAGGTTAGGTTGTTTGTTCTGTCAGCTTCTGACGAGGAGAAAGGAGAGAGCGAAGGAACAAAAGTGCTATGGTGTAGGGATAAGAGAAGAAGTGTTTTTTCTAGTTGTTACTGTTGGTAGTTCAAGTTGGTACCGTCTATGGCATTATATGTTGGGGCAACCGAGACTGACTGTTGAGGAGAGTGAGAGTGAACCAGAGAGGGGCTCATTGAATTGTTAGGCATTTTTTTGTCCATTTGTCCAATTCTGATTTCATAAATGGAGTGCTCATTCAACAATTCGTGGCAATAGGCATTCCAATGGACTGGTCGTTCCCACTTGAACATACCATCCAAATGTAGAAATGGAATATAAAGCTGGAATAGGAATTCTATTCCAGCCTTTTCCAGCTGGAATTCCTATTCCAGCCTATTCCAGCCCATTCCAGCATACACATTAGGACTCTCATACTGTTGCAATTGTGGGCAGCTGGCTATCTAATGCTTGAGTTTTACAATCAAGATGAGAGGTACTGATTGGTTGCTTACGGGTTATTAGTTGTCACCATTGTTACAGCCATATCATACGTATTCATCTCTGAATGATTCATTAACAATTGTTCTTCTACCTCATCTTTTACTTGGATATCTATATGCAAACTTGCATTTAACAATGCTATTTTTCGTCATCGTATTTTCTACGTTTCTTATGTAATTCTTTTCCATGTAAAGCTGATTTGAGAAGGAAGGAGTCTTGTACAGAACAGTAGTAGTTGGGATTAAGGTGGTGCTAAATTGAATGAATTTTTGGTTTTATTTGTATAGGTCTCTCTTCCTAGAAGATGAAACATTAAAGTTTGAGGACCAAGTACCAACTTACATTCAAGGTTGAGGACCAACTTTTCACTAGTCATGGTGGACTTTCAAACTTTAAGGAATTGGAATTGTTCTTAGTCTTTAACAGCTTGTCTGGATTACTAGGGTAGAAAAGAAAAGAAAGCATTATTTAGGAGAAAAAAAGTAAACAAAAAAGTGGTACCTTTCTCTATTGTTTGGGTAATTAAGCAGAAAAACAAAGTGAAAAGAATATATTATCCTTCCTTCTTGATTGTCAAAGAAAAATGTGAGAAAATAAAAGAAACTAGCGATTTATATGTGAATCAGAGAGGTAAAGGAAAATCACGTGTCCTAAAAATAATATGAATCTGATGCTTACTACTTTATTTTTTCTGGTTTCTTTCCTCACCCTATTTCTTTCCTCTTAGGCTATTGAATGAGTAAAGAGGACAGAGTACCTCCCCCAGCCCCCTAAAAAAAAATAAAAATAAAAAACTCAATCTAAACAAAATATAACTATTGGTAGATTTGGCCCATAGATAGAAGTCTGATTTATCAGAGTATTGTTAGTCCATAGATGGAAGTTTGATTTACCGGAGTATTGTCCTAACCTCTCGTGGTAAGGTAACCTCCCTCGGAGGTGGCTGCATATACACTACTTATTATCGAGGTGGCTTCAAGGAGTGGCTTGTCATAAAATGGCTCCATGTTTATATGAAAAAAATTTAGATGGCTCTTGCTTGCACATAAGACAATTGCCAATTGTACCTCATTGTGTCAGTGCATGGACTCTTCAATTCCCCCAAATCACATGTTACATCATAATATGGTAATAATATCCAATATATTAAAATACCAATATTTAACCATGCATTTGTACTCAACTTTTGAATACATATTTCTGTAATTTAAAACATAGGGTGGTTTTGTTGAAATTCCCATGTGACTCTTTATCAACCTAAAAAAAGCTATAATATTTCTTAAGTCTGCAATCGGTGGTTCAAAAATCTTCGGCGCACTTATGATGGTCTAAAGTGTGTGACTGAAATAGAAAGAAAGCAATGATTGTTTTCAACAGTTGGACATAATGATAGCACCATGGATGCATGAAAGTGGGCAAGAGGGTAATGGTAATATTTCTTTTTTTGCACACAAAAGGCAGCATCAGCGTGATTTCTCACGTGGATAGTTATTTTCTGTGTCTAATGTGCATGCACAAGAAGTCGTTAACCTGTCATTTGGAGGGCAGAAAGTAGGTCTTTGTGAAATCCTTATCGCGTGGGTCATCCTTATGAAACAATAAATGGTCACCAATCTATGGGTGATAAGGGGTCAAATTAGAATAGGCTGATTTTCATGTAAACATGAATCTTTGAATATTTCTCCTTGTTTGACTAGCACGTATCATGTTTTTGCGGGCATCAATCAACCGAAGGAAGTAAACTACAGTTTGCTAATGCTAAATTATGAGGGCTTACTCAAATGTGGTGTGCAAGAATACAAGAAGCTAATGGAAGATGAGGGAGAGATATCTTAAGTGGGGGAAGATGGAACTCCTCCTACCAGAAACATTCCTTCCACGGACTTTTTAACAAGTCTTTTTGTGATATCTCATCATTCAAATCTCATTGTTACCCACCAATTTTGTTGGCTCATTCTCCTCCCCCC